>JASAND010000532.1:0-64201 GCA_030248195.1 Trissonchulus latispiculum | reverse complement strand
AACTAGTTTTGTGAGATTTCAGGTTTGGGACGTGACATATATATAAATATTCATGATAATATAAGATTTAAATACGTTTAAACGTATATACGTATATATTCTCAGCTGTGAATGGATATTTCAGATAAATTGAAGTACAAACAAGAGCAAAGAATACAAACCCCTCATCAAAGATATGAAAAACTCAAAATAACAAGGTTTCCAGCTAACACTATCACAAATAGAAACTGACATAAAAAAGTATCACTTCCCAGGGCAATCATCTTGGGTCATTATATATATTTTTCAGTTTTTTCAAAACTTTATCAATCGAAGCTAAAAATTTGATGCCTGTATATATATATGTGTTTTACTGTGTTGTCTGTCGGTCTCGATTCGAAAAATAAACTTCGGTTTCCTGTTCCGCGAGCCGCTTTTTCACTTTGAGATACATACGTGGTGTATTCCACTTACGCAGAACCTTTGTTCTCCGTTTCAGGTCACTGTCAAAACTCATGTTTCCACTTACGCAGAAAGAACAAAACTCAAGTTTCCACTTACGCAAAAAGAACAAAACTCAAGTTTCCACTTATATATATACGTACGCAGAAACCCCGTCTACAGCAGATTTGTTAGGGGTCAAATTCAAATTTCTGGGATCTTTTCAGGATAATCCCCCAGGCCCAGATTCCGCAAAACTTGACCAAATGAGTTGGAATTTGGCATGGGTATAATTTCGACCACGTTGAGTTCAAATATCGCAAAGTTTTTCGATTTCGCGAAACTGGATCTTTTCGATTCGTAAGGGGGGAACAAGGGGAACCGAAAAATTTTTTGTCTTCGATTTTGCTAAAAAGTTCTATTCAGAGGTTTTCGAGGTCGCAGAACACCAACCTGAAAACCGTTTTTCGATTCAGCTTTTCGTTGGCTCAGTAAGCTAAAGTTTTAAGCTTAAGATGTATATAAGTTTATACTGAGCTAACGAAAACTTGAATCGAAAAACGAACTTTAGATTCGTGTTCTGCGACCTCGAAAACCCCTGAATACAACTTTTCAGCAAAATCGAAGACAAAAAATTTTTCGGTTTCCCTTTGTCTAGGGGGGACTGGAATGGAAGAAAGGAATGGATCAAGATCAAGAATGGAAAAAATCTAATTTCGCGAAATCGAAAAATTTTGCGATATATATTTGAACTCAGCGTGGTCGAAAACATATATACCCATACCAAATTTCAGCTCATTTGGTCAAGTTTTGCGGAATCTGGGCCTGGGGGGATTATCCTGGAAAGATCCAATTTCTGTAATTTCTGTAATTATAAATACCGACAGTATGGAGACACATGCTTGCATATCCTGCATTACATTAGAACAGAATTGCAAATTTTCTGAAGTCAAATTAAAAATTTTTTACGGTAGCTTCTTACTCTTGTTTTCATTTCTGCGTAAGTGGAAACCTCAGATTTGCACAAAGTCATTCTGCGTAAGTGGAATCTCGAGTTTTGAAATCTTTTCTGCGGTGGTGGATTCTGCGTAAGTGTACCAAACCACATACGTATATATATGTGACAAAATCATATCAAAGAGATGACAAAAAAGACTACGTACGTTATCTTGGAGAAGGGATAGGAGAGAAAGAAACGGCGAAAAATGACAGATATGACAAAAACAATCACCAGAAAATTTCACAAATGACAAATTATTACCAAAATGAATCTCAAACTTATGTTACGACGTTACGTATATATATATATATATCGAAGCATTTTCTCCCTTTTCTTCTTTCGTCATACATATGTACTGTATTAACAAGATTATACATAGGTCGTGAGTGAAACAAAATGACAAAGTAAAAGTTACCAAAATCCTAGCAGGGATTAAAACTAAACACCACAAAAGCTTACCACCTCAACACCTCTATGCCAACGCAGCAAATATACGTATACACAAATATTAATGCTTCTAAAGCGTTTCATTTAGCCCTTTAATACGTCGGTACCTATATACCTACATTAGGTTAATGCTAAGAGACTTTTGACTGCCTGGTAGAGCCAGTGTGAATGGACATGGGTGGACAGCCGCGCTCCCTTGTCCAGTCACTCTCGGGTCCGAAGAGTGGACAGTGGTCACTTCGCCTGACAAAGGCTGGCAAATGACAAACAACCCAGTAATCCCAAACTTAATTACATAGAACACACACAAAACACTCACGCGTATATCTGTATATCTATATACATACGAATATATTTATACGTAGTATATATATATATATATGTGTTTCTAAATTTTTTTAACAGAAAACCTAAAGTGTATATATATATATATATATATATATATATATGTTCTCAAAATAGAGTCATTCGTTGGCTTGAAAGCAACAAACAACGCCGCCCTAAAACAACCAAGTGTGACCCAACGAAACTTTCCGCAGATGTCCCATTCAAAACTGCAGAGTACATAAACCAAATTGACGAAACAATCTTCCACAGATGCAAACTTCGAAACCAGAAAAATGGGGCAGAATGGCAGAAAAAACTAAGGGACAATAATATGGAAACCCTAAATAATAATGATCTCTGTCTCAGTAAATATTGCCAGTTTAATGGACGGGCGCTGGACCTGACACGTTTACTGTTGCCGCTGTTTCGCTGAAAATCACCTGAGAAAAAGCAGGTAAAACATATGGACATGCTTCAAGAGCATAACATAAGAGGGGGTCCTAGCCGTTGCTGAAAATGCAAAGGTTGAATTGAAAGCTGACATTTTAAAATTAAATCGGCCACATGCTATGTATGCTATGAAATAACCAGACAAATGGTTTATCTTTTTTCCAAGTTTTCGATATATATAGCTGCCCTGTCCGTCCACTATAATATGGGTACGAAATCTTCCTCTACAAGTCACTCGAAAATAAAATTACATAAGTTGGGTGAAACTTAAAACTGCTAAAACTGAAAATCGCTATATTGGAAAAAATCCTAGGTGGATACGGAAGATACAGATGCCCATGTCCTCCAATCCGGACAAGATGGAAACAGAATATACGTATAAGTAAACTAAACTAAACTTAAAATTTAAATAAAAACTAAACTTAAACTTCACAAAAAATTTTGTGAAAACTAATCAGAATTAGAAGTTTTAGATTAGAAGCGTCCTCTGATATGTCACTACAGTTTGGGAACGAATTCAAACTTAAGCTTGGTTCATCAATGCACTACTTGGATCCGATCCTATGTTCATCTGGGGTTAAAATACGTTCAAAGATCGAAATGCCAAATAAAAAATATATAATCTTTCTTGTGAGATGTAAAACCGGCTGAAATTAAATATTCTGGCAGGGTTGAGTTTCAGTTTGCCCAGAGAAGAAAGAAACCGTCGAAAACTGACTAACACTGTAAAAATTAATGAAAAAATAATCAAATCCATCCATCAAAAAACAACATGACACAAAATGGTGTCAATTAAGAAGAGCCCAGAAGCACCCCTACTCCCCTCAACACCCAAATTAAAGGCTAAGTTAGACTAGAGGGGGGCAGGGAATTTAATGTTAGCTAAGCTTAAAATTAGAGCTAAAGCACTCATTTTCTCATCAAAACTACTGTTTGATTTTCCCGAAAAAAATTACAGGGGAAAATTGTGGCAGTTCATTATTTCAGCCCAAATCAGTCCTTGGACTTGTCTAGAGGTCCCAAAGTTTAGACTGGAGTATATCTAGCAGCAGCAGTTCAAAAATAGGGAATTGTGAAAACTGAAGAAGGCTGATCAAGAAAATTGTATGCTAAAAGTTGGAGTAAACTTTCACAGCAGCTGATTAGTGAAAGAAAAAGTTTTTCCTTTTCCTACACATATGGGAGTTGTATATATATACGTATATATATATATAGCGTATATATAGCGTATATACTTGCGTATATAAGCTTACGTACAATATATATATTCATATGAATTAAGAAAACACGCTTAAAGTTTGCAAAAAGAGGTTGGTGTATAGAAATTTTAGCATGAAAAATTAATACTTACTACGTAGTGATGGTGACGTTGCCACATCAATGGAAGACCAAACTTACTGGGCGAGGGTCCAAATTCCCAAAAATTACGTACGTTGTTGGGTAAATTAATATATGGACATTAGGTTTTTATATAAATTACAATCCCTTATATTACATATATTCTTGGGGTTAATGTATATATATGCATGCATGTCGGTATACATTATATATATAGTTTCAATTGTATATATAGTGATAAAAGCTACCTAAAAATTTAAACAAATATCTGTCAATACAAATCCAACTTTTTACCTGGCATTTAGTGGAGGATGCCCACTATTCGCAGCCCCTGCCCCCTTCCTCGTTTTCAGAAAACGCCCATCCAAATATATACAAAACTGTTGCTCAAAAGTGTTGAAAAATTAAACTGTTCAAGATGGTCAAATTGTCAAAAATTTTCTCAATTTTTAGCTGACGTAAGCAATTATTAAGGTCTTCCTACCTAAGCTTAAAAACAGCTATATACTTTTTGCGTTTCAACCCTAAAAATGCTATAATTTTCGCCAAAACTTCGGGTATATAAATTTATACCTTTCTTGACTTGCCTGCCACCCCACATTTCGGAAATCCTCACATCCAATTCCCGGGGGGATGCCAACTTTCAGGTCCTAAAAATGCAAGCCTTACCTACTGCAGTTTTTGTTACAGCAGCAGCAAAAACAGCAGGAAAAAACCAGTCTCTGATAAAAACAAAATAAAGAGGACCAGTAGACATCATTAAGAAAAACTAAAATGCCGGTGTCCATCCACAAAATGCATTTCTTCCGAACTTATATATATATTTCAGAGTTAAGTGGTAGAAGAATTTTCAGCAACCTAAAGAAAGACCAATCTGTAAAATTATTTAAACAGCATTTTCAGGCGAGGAAAGAAGGGGAGAAGATAAATGGGTAACAGGCACGAAATTTCAATTCCAAAGTCTTTTCGATAAGCTGTTGTCCACACAGGCAAAACTGTCACTACGAATTGCTCTGACGATGTATGCATATATAAATAATAGGTATGCGTATATAGATAATAACACCACTTTAATTTAAACTCCACTTTCTAGCAGAGTGTGGAAGGAAAAAGACAGCAATGTGTGACAATTCGTACGAGTCCTCAGCCCCCATGTTTCAGCTTGGTTCTCTCCAAATGGCTTTTGCAACAAATGAAATATGTTGAGCAATTATAAACTCATGCTGGCGACTTGCCTAGGTGCATTGCATATAAAGTTTGTTTAGTTGCGCAAATACCAAGACTACCAAGTTATTTAAGTAAGATCCCTTCATCATAGGTGTAACCTGGGTTTTCCCAAGGCGAAAAAAGTGGGGAGGGGGAAAGTGGGGGGAGCCCCTCCACACTAGTGGGGGGAAGGCTCCAAAGTGACCTAAAAATGCCAAAAATGCAGTAAAAATAGCCTGTTTTTTTTACATAAAACCAAAAATCCTTAAATTTTGGCATTTTCTGGGCACCCTATAGTGAATAGGGGGGCCCAAAGAAGTGGGGGAAGGGGTCGAGTGCGGGGGGAACGCGAAAAGTGGGGGGCGCCCCCACCCCTCCCCCACTAAAGAAAACCCAGGGTGTAACGGGGACTTGGGGGAGGCTCCCTCCCCCGCAATTTTGGGGGGCCCCTTTTTAGAATCCCCAACCCCCAACGATCCCCCAAACCTCCCCCAAAAACCTTTTTATGCCAAAAATCGCCAATTGCCAAATTTTCAGCCATTGCTAATGTCGAAAAACATGAAATCATTAAATAATTTTAACGTTAGCAGTGTATTTAAACTCGAAAACTTGATTGCCAATGCCAACATGTTTCTGAATTAGGAATAAGTTCAATCTTGAGTTTGGTAGTCCATAAAACCGTTATAAACGAGTATATATTTCTCGCGATAATAAACACGTTAAGCCAAAAATTTGGACTTTTTTTGAAACATTTTGAAAAACTTACCCCGAAAATGCCCATGGCCAATTTTCGCGCCTTCGGCGCGACTACCCCCCCCCCCCAGTTGGGGGGTGGGGGTGGGGTGGGCATAGGTGTTCCAGGCTACAGCCTCCCGCTCAAACCCCCCCCCTAAAATTGGGTCCAAAGCAGGTAAAAAATGCAATGCAATTTCTGAAAAGTTTTGACAAAAAATTCGAAATAATGGCTATAAATCACATATAAACAGCTAAAGATGGTTACTTATAGCAATTATATAAAGGGTAGTATACGCAATTATAAACCACAATATGGGCTAATTTAGGCATATTTTAGCACAAATTTGTCAATTTTCAAGCCCTATTTTCGCATACGAAAACTATTGACAGAAGCTTTTGAGTATGTTTAATGTACTGTACATCGAAAAAGGAGCATTTTTAGCCAAAAAAACTTAGGTACAGTTTAGGGGGGGGTCCCTCTCCTCCAAATTTCGGATTTTCGTGGGGTCCCCCGAGCCAAATTTGGACCTTCTACTCCCCCCCCAACCCAAACAGGTGGTACACCAATGGGGGTGGGGGTCGGGGACCCTCAAAAATTTTGGGGGGGTTCTAACAATGGCTGGGGAGGGGGGGTAACCCCCCCCCCAACCAAAGGTGTGGCTAGCGAAAAAAGTGGGGGTGGGGGTCTGAAAAAAGTAGGCAGGGGGTCTAGCAAAAAAGGGGGAGGAGGGGCAGTAGCGGCGCCAGGATTTTCTTGAAGGGGGGGCCCGACCCAAAAATCCGGCGACCTTTTCTTTGGAAGATCCAAAAATTGTTGGCAAATTTTACCGTCATTTCCCAAAAAATTCTCAAATTTTAGCAAAATTTTTTTGATTTTTAGCACAAATTTTTCAATTTTTAGCAAAAATTTGCCAATTTTTTTAAAAATTCTTAAAAACACTCAAATTTTGCAAATAAACACCTGAAAAATTTTTCAAAGGGGGGCCCGACACCCCAAAGGGAGGGGCCCAAATAGAAAGGGCGGCCCGGGGCCCCCGCCCCCCCCCTGGCGCCGCCACTGAGGAGGGGGTCGAAAAAAGTCGATTTGGGGGAGAGGTAAGAAAAATTTTCGAGGAGGGTGTCGTTAAAAAACTGAAAGTTTTCTCAATTTTCAGCTATTTTAGCAATTTGTAAGGTAATTAAGCGAATTTTAGCAATTTTTCGCTTATTTTTTTGAGACATTTCGAAAATTTTCAAAAATTTAGATGGGGGTTGAAAATTTGGGGGGTGGGTATATACTTACAAAACAGGAAAGGAAACGAAATAGAAGAAACTTTTAAGAGACAGAAGTTCTGTCACAGAACTACGTACGTATTAAAGCAGCACATAAGAACTAGTGCGCCGCAGGCGAAATTTTTTAAAAATTTGTGAAATTTATTAAAATCATGCTTAATTTTCACTTCAAATATGCATATAAACAGCTGAAAAAATTTCAAGGGGGTCCCGGAATGTCAAAGGAGGGGTCCCAAACCGCAAAGGGGGGGGGGTCCGGGCCCATCCCCTGGATTGGATCCTCCACCTCCACTGCACCTATATACGCCCCCAATTTACACCTATATACGATATCCACCCAACAGGATACCCACCCTCATCAAACTTTTCGAAATTTTAAATCAAAATTAGGAAAAATTAGAAATTTTTCGCGAAAATTTCATTTTTTTCGAAAAAATTACCAAATTGATTCTAATATTGCTAAGTTTTTTGTTGTAAATACAGTCTGTTTAGCAAAACCGCAAATTTTTATGAAATATTGAAGAAAGATTTTTACCCCCTCCCCCACAATCGATTTTTCCGCACCACACCCACACCAAACCCGGCTGACCCCACCCACCCTAATTTCGGCTACCCCCACCCCCAACTTTTTCTCAAGGTAACGTTTCTTTGGAGTCTTTGGGATTGACAATAGAATTGCAAAACAAAGGGTGCACTGTAAGCCAGTAGTTAGGTAACTAATTCTTTAATGTTCATATTAAACCGTCAGGTTCATATTCATGTTAAATATTCGTGTTAAAAGCAATCCAGCTAATATATTATGTTTACACTTGGCTATATGTACATCGCATGTTTTATGAGAACCATATATAATCATGAACATGTACTAATGTACCAAATAATTGCCGCCGACACAATAGCCCACAACGAATCAAAGAAATTGGTCATTCTGCCGCCACAAATTACTCAAATCGCTTAATACAAAATTATTTCCTTCCTGGAGGGCTACCGAATCAGTAAGGAATAGACTTTTTAAAACCTCAGATGACTGTTAAATTTATTTTATTGTTAAACTTGTCTTAAGTAATGATAGCCTAGATAATGTTATTTTGACATCTATTCCTGACACGTAAGCACAGTTCACCGTTACACAAAAGAGGCCCTAGATGAAACCTGAGCATTGCTTCATACAGATTAGGATGGAATCTAACTTAGAGTAGGACCATTTCGAATTATGATTATAAGTGTATGTGTCTGTGATAAAGTGTGGAATGAAGTTGAAATTTTAGCCAGTTCAAATGGAAGGTCTGAGAGGAGAGAGAATAAATTATAGTGACCATTTCAGCCTTAAGTACAATAGAAATAAAGGAAATAATGGTTTAGATTGGAACCTGAATAAGGAACCTAAATATAATGCTTATACCTAGATGGAAGTTGGTGACTAAGTGAGCCAACAGAGAGAGAACCAAAAGCGTACTCAAATTTTGAACCAATCAAACTTTTGCTCAACCATTCACTTATAACAATTATTTCATCTCAGTTCTAGCCAAATGAAAAGTTTAGTTTCTCAAAATTATGATAGTTGAGTCATTCACGTTCCTAAACTGTTTCAATTGTGAGAACGGAACAAATAATGAGTGATAATGATTTGAAGATGAGTTCATATACCTGCAAACAAACCTCTATATAAAGGGGAAAAGGTTGGCAACTAAACTGTTTTACCAAAAATATTCATTTTTAAAGAATTTTAGCGATTTCTTTAAACAGTTTCTCAAAATTCGCTAAAAATATTGAAAACGATCACTTTCAATTGTTATTTTATTTGGTTAAAATTTGCTAATAATATCAATTTTTGCCTTTGGGGTAGAGTTGTGACGCGGGCCGGTAGCGGGCCGCGGGCTCGGGCCGGGCCGCGGACCGGATTTTTCGGCGACGGCCCGCCCCGCGGTCCGGCCCCCACTATTACAAATCGGCGGCCCGCCTCCGGCCGGTGGGCCGGTGGCGGGCCGCTGGCCGAGCCGGTTTTTTACACGGTAAATGGCAATGCTTCAATTATTTTCGGTGCAATTTCAAGTCTACAATCAAAATTTCATTTACGGATTTTCAATGGCTTTGTTTTAAGATGATTAATTAATTAATTACATGTAATGGAAGTTAGAATTGAGCTGTGTCGGAATCTGTGTGTTTAAGGTTGTTATGGCGGCTACTAATTGGATATTCCTAATCCATTTTAAGTTACGTCTATGAGAAGGGCGTAGAAGCTTTTTCTATGTGAACAGTTGTCACAAACCAATTGGAATGAAAACATTCGCTTATATAATTAGTAGTGATGTGGATCGGATCGGATCGGCAGCCAAAATCAACTACCGATCCGATCCGGCAAATGACCGGCGATCCGATCCGATCCGATCCGATCCAGCCCCGGATCGGACCGATCCGATCCGATCCGACCATAATGTTAATTTTCCCCTTATTTTGCAAAACTCTTCATCAAACTTCTCATCTGAATCATATTGAATAATTCTGAAAGTCCGTATAAGAAACTGCAGCTGCAGAATGATGTGTAGTCACTTCGAAAAATAACGATTTGTTTTGTTTGGGGTGTTTAAGGTCTAGTGAGAACTATACAAAGCACAGGTGAGATATAAGAACTATACAGGGATAAGATAAAATTGAAGAAACTAGGGTGTAAGACCAAAAAATGTGTGTACAAACTTTGGTCGTATTTATAAACAAGCAATATATATGTTTTAACATCGTTCGGAAATGGAGACGACATGGAGAATATACGGAAACTATATTGTATAATATATTATATATATATATTATATATTATATTATATAATTTTATTATATAAAACGGTTTTATCTACGGAAAATCTAAAATATATAAAGGTTTGCTAAGATTTATGCACATTGAAGATTTAGTTTTTTCGTGATCAAATGGATCTGGTTCCGCGTCATATTGTTGCACTTACAAGCTTTTCAGCCAAAGAACACCCATGTCTCGGGTTTTCAAAATGTAAATATTTTAATGCTCACGATATGGTTATCATTTAAAAGCTCTTGACAATCTGAACACGTTTAATACAATCGTTTCCCAAAATGCATTCGATTCCCAAATTTACGAAAACAAGATTTTCCGGATTTAAGTGTTTTCCATCACCAACAAGCCAAGGGTCTTGATTCGAAAGGCCTTGACAAGCTGAACAACCTTTGTAATACAACTAGATCCCAGAAATGACCCCTGTTCCCGAGATTCACAAAAACTTCCATCCATGAATAGTGAACTCGAGAAATTAGAACATTTTCAAGTATTGGTTCCATCCAGCTTATAATTAGCTTTTAAATAATACTCCATCATTCAAATCCAAGTGCAAAGATATGCACCTGGAACATCTCTATTTGATCACGGATACAAAATTTTGAATGTGGTAAAATTTTGGAGAAATTAAAAAATTTTAATAAATTAAATAATTAATATTAAATATTAATATTAAATATATTTTCCGAGATTCAATCCCGATATGCAGGCTGTTCTAAATCTCCAGTTCAGGACGATTCTCAAGAAATATATTTTGTTGGGGTTTGCTCTGAAGGCATAAGTTCGCAATAAACGACCAAAGTTTGCACACACAATTTTAGTCGCACAATAGAATATACAAAAGTGCGTCAGGCAGATTTTGCAGACTTTCCACTTCTCAGCAAACGCACTCTGGCGAAACATTTTCCTTCCAATTTAAGACAACGTTCATCGGTTGAGAACTTTTAATCATACAAGAATGAGTCACTCTCAGCTGTCGGCGGTACTGAATTTAAAAAGCGGAACAGACTGTCCAAAAATTAATTAGCAGGAAATATTAGAGAGCAATGCTATTTGACTCTTTTTATATATGCGTATAAAAATTTATTTATCCACTCAGAGAGAACATAAAACAAAAACATTAACAACAGAAAATTCAACATTTGAACAAAACTCCGAAAAGATTTTAAAAATTTCTTCGAAAAAATTTTGCAATTTTGTAAAAAATTGGTACAAATTTTCAAAACTAGCCTCATTTGCCGGATCGGCGATCCGGAAAAATCAAGCCGATCCGATCCGGCCGATCCGATCCGAAAATTTGTCGATCCGATCCGATCCGATCCGACCCCGGATCGGTCGATCCGATCCGATCCGCCGATCCGATCCACATCACTAATAATGAGGTTTGATGGTATTGGTATTGATGTAAGGGGGCATCGTTCGCAGTTTAAGACGCAGTGCTCTTGCTTGCGATTGTAATTGCTAATTTGAAACGTAACCAACATCCAAAACCTTGTTAGACAAACTAAATGAATTTTGGTTTAGTTGATTCCCTGATATTGGTCATGTAAATTAGACTTTTATGTCAAAATCAAGCACGTGGACAAACTTAACACAAGATACAATTAGTTTGAGGAAGTGAAAAGCTTCAAAAAAGTAGGACAGCATCTTCGAAAAATAATGGGATCGCAATTGTACAAAGGTTAAGAGTGGAGTAGGAGCGACAGCTTAGAATTGTATATGGATAATGTGAGAAATTCTGCATAACAAAGTAATATTTACGAAGTAAAAAATGGAAGACATAAAAATAGCGGTAAAATAGGTGGAAATTAGACGTAAAACAAGTTGAAATTAATTACCTAACAGTTCGGGCCGTTTTTGCGACGTCCGACGGTTCGGCCCGTAGAAATTTGCGGCTGCGGGTCGGGCTCGGGCCGGCCCTGCCCTGCCCGCGGCCCGGCCCGTAGGACCCCATCGGCCCGAGGGCCGGCCCGGCCCGCAACAGTTTCTTATTTTCCAACACTACTTTGGGGTACGCCACCTTAAAATTTTGGAATATTTTAGGGGTTGACGGTCCCAAGAAATGGTCCCACAAAATCGACCGCAGTGTTACTGTATTAACTGGGCATTGTATGAAAGTGCAATGAAACGGGATTGATTTATTAATTTATTAATTAATATTTAATAAATATTTGTTTCTTTTATTTATTAATGTATTCTGCAAAAGCAATTCAGTGTTCTAATTTCTGGTCGTCCGCAAGAAACTGGATTAAATCTATATAGAACTATGGAGAAACACACTTTTACTAACCATCGACATATATTATGTTCAACGGTATATTATATGTGCGATGTGAACTCGGAAGCTAATGTTCTGTGCATTAGCCATATGTGAAGAACAAGGATATCGAATTTCTTCCTTTTCCCTCTGTCCACATTTCCGGTTCAAAGATGGAATTTGGTCGACCAACAAAGTTGACTCACTGTCAGGACAAAGCCTCTGAACTGGATAAAATTTCACAAAATTGAATTGAAATTGTATGGAAACTGAGGGACGGACACTGTTTTTTAAAAAAATTTGAAAATGGATTAGTTAAAGACTGCTTTACACTGTCTGTATAACTTCTATCTAGTAGTGATGTGGATCGGATCGGATCGACCGATCCGGGGTCGGATCGAATCGGATCGGATCGACAAAGTTTCGGATCGGATCGGCCGGATCCGATCGGCTTGATTTTTCCGGATCGCCGATCCGGCAAGTGAGACAAATTTTGAAAATTTGTACCAATTTCTTACAAAATTGCAAAATTTTTTTCGAAGAAATTTTCAAAATCTTTCATGAATTTTGTTTAAATGTTCAATTTTTCTGTTGTTAATGTTTTTGTTTCATCTTCTCTTTCTGGATAAATAAATATTTATATGTGTATATATAAAAAAGTCAAATTGGATGGCTCTGTAATATTTCCTGCTATGTAATTAATATTTGGACAGTCTGTCCGCTTTTTAAACTCAGTACCGCTGTCTGCTGAGAGTGACCTATTTTGGTATGATTAAAAGTTCTTAATTAATAGGAAGGTTGTCTGAAATTTGAAGGAAAATTTTCGCCCAAGTGCGTTTGCTCAGAAGTGGACGCGGAAGCCTGCAAAATCTGCCGGGCGCACTTGTGTAGTGCTATTGTACGACCAAAATTGTGTGTACAAACTTCGATCATTTATTGCGAACTCATGCCTTCAGAGCAAACTCCAACAATGTATATTGTTTAGAATCGTCCTGAACTGGAGATTTAGAATAACCTGCATATCGGGATTGAATCGCGGAAAATATTTAATATTTAATATTAATTATTTAATTTATTAAAAATATTTAATTTCTCGAAACTTTTACCACATTCAAAATTTTGTGTCCATGATCGAATAGAGTCGTTCCAGATGCGTATTTTTGCACTTGCATTCGAATGATAGGCATTATTTGAAAGGTAATTATGAGCTGGAACCAATTACCTGAAAATGTATCAATTTCTCGAGTTCACTATTCATAGATAGAACTTTTTGTAAATTCCCGGTGTCACAGCCTAATCTTTCCCCCGGCTGATTTTTCCCCCCGGAAAAAGGGCCTAGGCTAATTTTTCCCCCTCGGAAAAATTAGACTAGGCCAATTTTTCCCCCCGGAAAAATGAGCCTAGGCTGATTTTTCCGCAATCACTTTTCCCCCCGGAAAAATCAGCCTAGGATTATTCCTGCCCCCGGAAAAATTAGCCTAGGCTGACTTTTCCCCCAGGAAAAGCTTAGGCTGGGATTTCGTCCCGGAAAAAATCAGCCTAGTCTGCACTTTCTCTCCTAGACATCAGCCTAGTTATCCCCTGAAAATTAAAAAAATTAAAAACTAAGCTAAACCTATCTGTTTCTAGCATTTTCTTTTATTATCTTTTAATATCTTTGTATTTCCATCCACGACCGTTTATTCTAAGCAGGGGTGAACATGTAGCGGAACAGATTAGAACACGATCTTATTAAATAAAACATAGAGATCAGCATACACACAAGATATTTCCATGACATATATGTATATACAAGGTCTACTAAACTCGTTGCCACGTAATCAAACTGCAGTCACAACGTTAAAGTGGGCGCGTCCAGGGTGATCCAAATATAGGCACTTTCCATCCGGGTTCGCTGAAACTTTCAAGCGGATCGGGTCGTAAAGGTGCCAAAATTTCTGGTTGGCAGTGGATGCACCTTCACTGTAAAGATAGATTGGGGTCTGCAATAGGCAAGTGGTAGCAAAAATTTCGACTTCAGTAGCCCAAACCCCGTTAGCTGCCATTTTGGACCGAGATAGATATTGCGCCACTTCTTCACCCAGGTACCCAAATATTTGCTGATGCAGATCTTTTGCCATAGCTTGCGCAAGGACTTCTCGAACAGTTTCATTATACTTTTCTGATCCTGAAACCCAGTAGCTAACAGCTCGGAAATAGCAGTTACCATCTGCGCGAATAGGCTTAATTTTTTTGGCGGGCGTAAAGTAGTCGGCTTAATAGCAGCATGATGCTTCACAATAGGAATATTGAATCTGAGTGCTGTGGTACTCGCTTCGGTGATTTTGATTGAACTGAATGATTGAATTTTCGGTGATGAGAGAGAAGAAACCAAAATGTTTGCAAGCCTTGCTTTCGCGGTTCAACAATTATCTAAATTTATTACAAAGTATCAAAAGTTTCGATATGGAAAATCACAAAAAATCGTCCCCCAACGGAATTATACTAGCAGGGTTTGTAAACTACAGTATGTCCTTAACACAAAGTGCAAAGTTGTAACCGTATGAATTTTTAAATGTAAAAATAATACATTATTTTACGATATAACTGTATTTAAAGTTTCAATTTAAACTAATTAAACGTCAGCAGAAAGTCCGCAAACTAAAATTCATAATTTTAAATTAATACTATTAAATGAAAGCAATTACCTTGAAGCCACTTAAATCGTTTTGAATATGAACTGAGTATTCTTTTGGAATCCTTCGCAGCTTCTCTAGGTAAATTATTCCAGCGATCTGGAAACTTCTTAAATTTGATGTAATTAACAACATCATGTGCATCATAATTAGCAGCCATCGTTCACCCCTGCTCAGAATAAACGGTCGTGGATGGAAATACGAAGATCTTGCTAAAAGAAATCTTGCGAAATCTTTGCTACCGCTTGCCTATTGCAGACCCCAATCTATCTTTACAGTGAAGGTGCATCCACTGCAAAGCAGAAATTTTGGCACCTTCACGACCCGACAAGCTTGAAAGTTTCAGCGAATTCGGATGGAAAGTGCCTATATTTGGATCACCCTAGACGCGACCACTTTAACGTTGTGACTGCAGTTTGATTACGTGGCAACGAGTTTAGTAGACCTTGTATATAAATATATGTCATGAAAATATCTTGTGTGTATGCTGATCTCTATGTTTTATTTAATAAGATCGTGTTCTAATCTGTTCCGCTACATGTTCACCCCTGCTTAGAATAAACGGTCGTGGATGGAAATACAAAGATATTAAAAGATAATAAAGGAAATGCTAGAAACAGATAGGTTTAGCTTAGGTTTTAATTTTTTTTAATTTTCTGGGGACAACTAGGCTGATGTTTAGGAGAGAAAGTGCAGACTAGGCTGATTTTTTCCCGGGACGAAATCCCAGCCTAAGCTTTTCCTGGGGGAAAGGTCAGCCTAGACTAATTGTTCCGGGGGCAGGAATAATCCTAGGCTGATTTTTCCGGGGGAAAAGTAAAAGCGGAAAAATCAGCCTAGGCTCATTTTTCCGGGGGGAAAAATTGGCCTAGTCTAATTTTTCCGAGGGGGAAAAATTAGCCTAGGTCCATTTTTCCGGGTGGAAAAATCAGCCGGGGGGAAAGATTAGGCTGTGACACCGGAGCAGGGCACATTTCTGGGATCTAGTTGCTCAGCTCAAAGGTTGTTCAGCTGGTCAAGACCTTTCGAGTCAAGGCCCATAGCTCCATAACTGTTGATGGAAAACATTTAAATTCGGAAAAACTTGGTTTCGTGAATTTGGTAATCGAGTACATTTTGGGAAATGATTGTATTGTTAAAAGTGTTCAGATTTTCATCAGTTTTTAAATACGTAATAACCATGTGAGCATTAAAACATTTAAATCTCGGAAATTTTGAAAAACCGAAAATTCCGAAAATTGGGTGAAAAGGTTGTAAGTGCAAGAATATGCCGCGGCATCAGATCTATATATTTGATCAAGAAAACTAAATCTGCATAAATTTTAGCAAAGCTTTGAGTATTTTAGATTTGCCTTAAGGTACCGGTATCGCAGGGTCGTTTCACAAAAAACTTAAACTACTTAACTTAAACGACTTAACTTAAACTACTTAAACTTCTTAAAAAATTCGTTTCATAAATAAACTACTTAAACTACTTAAAATACTTAAACGGCTTAGTGGCTTAAACGACTTAACTTAAACAACTTAATTTAAGTAGTTTAAGTAGTTTAAGTCATTTATTTATGAAACGAATTTTTAAGAAGTTTAAGTTAAGCCGTTTAAGTTAAGTCGTTTAAGCCGACTTTTAATGAAACTAATAACATCGAAATGGTAGTTTAAAGGTGCTGGTCCGGTATTTGCAGCAAACTTTAAGACTGTAAATTACTCAATTCTTGGAGTTCAACGATAATGCTGATATTACTTTAAAGCTTGGAATGTGCTTGTTACATCTACTCAGAGTACAGCTGGTTTAGTTCAATAGTTCTTTTTGGACATGCAATTGCATGAAAACAATTTTTAACATGGGTTTCTCCAAGTGTAGGAAAGCTAAAGAAAAGCGACCAGTTCCAGCTTCAAACTTCTTCCCGAGGTCTATCTTTTATGAAATTGTTTAACGAGCAAACAAGCTCAATATTTTGAGAAAACTGTTAATTTCGTCTGTTTCGCTAAAACTTTTTAAGTTCTGGCGATTTAAAGCTAATTTCTCAAAAACCCAATTTTTTATGTTTTCGACAATGATATAGCAAATTTGACTAAATTTCAACAGCAAATATAGTTTAAAAGATACGGACCAGCTGCTGTTTCCTTTGCTCAGTGTATTTAACTATAATTAGATTGATGCAACTAATAAAATTACTAATATATTACTAAAAAGTAGGCCTTAGGCTTAAGTGGGCCAATCAGTGAGCAGACACACCTTTACATAAATTATTAATATTATGGCAGCAAAAACCCGAGACTTGCGGATATAAAATTATCTATTAGGGTTGCTCTCGCACCCGTTTTTTTGGCTAAAGCGATAGCTTGTCCAAGTTACAAAGTATTGGCAAAATCCAGGTTACGCATACATTTTGCCAATTTCTCCATTACAAAATTAGTTCATAATAACTAAGAAATGGTCCACCAGCTACCGGACAGAGGTATCGTATCGCTAAAATTACTTTAGCCGGTAAAAAACTCGCAAACTTCACTTTTTCAAAAAATCATTAGTTTAATTAAATTAATTAATTAAATTAAATTAATAATTAATATTAATAAATAATATTAATATTAATTTCGTTGTATAGTTAAAAAATGTTCAGCCACATTTTGATGTAAGATGGCTTCTTCGCTCCCAGAATTAAATGAATACTAACACTGGTTTGCACCAAATGTGATTAGCAAATGATTAGCGAATTTCCTGCTAAGCAATTGCTTAGCAAGTGCTTAATCCCAAACTCCTTTGCACGAAATCTGATTAAGTTAACCAACTGCTAAGCAGATGCTAATCAAGTGCTCAAGAAGTAAATATTTAATCCTATTCTGGAGGAGGATTAACTGCGAAATTCTTGCTAATTTTTCGAATTTATTATTATATATCTTCAGTCAAACCGTAATGGCGGGAATACTTGCTGGATACTTAGAGGTTCTCCGCGTTGCCCCTAATAGCAAGAAACCAAATAAAATGTTCGCCAACAATTTGCAACGCCAAAGTGTAATGAGATAAGCATTTTTAAGATTCTCAAACATTTGGAATTTGGAAATATTCGACCCGTTTAATTTCATATGTATGCTACAGATAACTCAACAACCCAACTCATCCCAGCTCGGGAAATGTATAATTCAACCGAACACAAAAATTGATTTCTTGCATCGAATTCAAAGACTTCTAATGTATGTTCTGAGAAAAAGTTAAGCAAGTGATTAGCAGATACGGCAGTCCTTGTAATCAATCACATGACAATAGCATAAAATTCCCATAGCTGATTGGTCCAAATCCAAAAATCCAGCCTTTTCATTGGTCAATTCTTAGTAATGCTAACCATACATGGGCAATGGATGCGACCGTGGCCTATACAGCCAACGAAAATTTTGCGCGGGGGTCAAAAATTTCAAATTAGACTTGTTTATTATAATTTTGCAAGCATCAACTTTGTCAAGCGGTTACTTTAGCTAATAACCAGTATTCGGGGCAACTAAAAAGGCTCTCGGGGTATTCTTGTGCAAAACATATCTGTTAAAGGGCAATTCTACAGCGTGTGTATATTAAGTGCCCCACAATAGCTGGAAAAACATCGGTCGAATTTTCGCAAAAACTGCATTTTAAATCATTACAGACAAAGAAATAACTGTTGGGTAATGATCACGCCTCGAATAGCTGGCCTTACCAAATAATCGACAAATTTAGTTTAATTTTACTGCCCGCGTAGCTCGAGAAGTGGTGGATTATTTGATTTCTGCAAAAAATGACAAGTTTTTGAAGCTAAAATATGAGAGTTTGTTGGCTCTATCTCACAATAGAGAAAAGCTAGAAAGTTGGTTCAAAAAGCAAAACTGTAGGGCATAAAGAGATCTTTCGAATGAATATAGGTGAAACTCATGCAGCTGCGAGCCAGCTGTCAGAAATCTGCTAAATCCACCCCGAACGGAAACGCCCACTTTTCAAAGCGGGACAACGTCAAGGGTGCTACACTAAAAAGAAGTAATTTTGGAAAGATTCATCAAAGCTGAACGGGATTTGGGCCATGTATATTAGGCCAAGAACCCCAACAACTCACAACAAAAATTTAAAACTGGACATATATGGAGTTACAGAACACATTTCATCAAACAGTTGAAAACCCAAGAAGCCCCAGTACCCCAAAAAACCCCATCGAAGAAATTGCAACAATGTAGTTGTGAATCAAATCTCTTAGTAAAATTAAGAACCCAGAGCGTCTAGAACCCCCACGAAAAAAAGCTTCAGGAAAACAATTAGTGGATCTGAACGTAGCATAAAGTGACTTATCTTGACATGGGCCGTTGATTTTGAAAATTTCCTGACAGATCGAAGCAAACAGTCGGTGCGCCGAAGGCGCAAAATTTTTCTAAAAGGATTTCTGTAGCTCAAAACCTTTACAAAGCAATCCATTAAAGTTTGCATCTGAGTATCAACAGCTGAACCTTTTTGTTATCTAGGTGAGTTTAGAAATATTGTTGGAAGAAATATAACTGGAAGAAAATATATTCAAAACTGTACAAAAACCAAACGCAAACTGTTAGCATTAAATGTTGATGAAGGTTTTGAATTTTGAAAAAATATAATAATGAAAACCTTTGAAAAAGATTAATCTATTGGAAGTATTAGTCCTTTTGTAAATTAGCATGTTTTACAGAGAATTAATCTGATGGGGTAAAGCAAATCAAAATTGAAATCTAATTCCAACAGTGCTGATCCCCGCGTAGGGACGCCGCGAGGGTTCCAACAGTACTGACCCCCGCGCAGTGACCTGTTACTCTGCGCGATGGTTTCAACAGTGCTGACCTCTGTGCAGAGACACGCTGCTTTGCGCGAGGGTCCAAACAGTGCTGACCCCTGCGCAGAGACACGCTGCTTTGCGCGAGGGTTCCAACAGTGCTGACCCCTGCGCAGAGACACGCTGCTTTGCGCGAGGGTCCCCACAGTGCTGACCCCTTTCGCAGAGACACGCTGCTTTGCGCGAGGGTCCCAACAGTGCTGACCCCTGCGCAGAGACACGCTGCTTTGCGCGAGGGTCCCAACAGTGCTGACCCCTGCGCAGAGACACGCTGCTTGCGAGAGGGTCCCAACAGTGCTGACCCCTGCGCAGAGACACGCTGCTTTGCGCGAGGGTCCCAACAGTGCTGACCCCTGCGCAGAGACACGCTGCTTGCGAGAGGGTTTCAACAGTGCATACCCCTGCGCAGAGACACGCTGCTTTGCGCGAAGGTTCCAACAGTGCTGACCCTTGCGCAGAGACACGCTGCTTTGCGCGAGGGTTCCAACAGTGCTGACCCTTGAGCAGAGACACGCTGCTTGCGAGAGGGTTTCAACAGTGCAGACCCCTGCGCAGAGACACGCTGCTTTGCGCGAAGGTTCCAACAGTGCTGACCCCCTGCGCAGAGACGCGCCGCTCTGCGCGAGGGGTTCCAAAAATGCTGAACCCCGCACAGGCCCCGCTTTGCGCTGCGCGGGCCCCTCACAAATGCTAACGTCTTCTGCCCCCCCTGCGCACTGCGCGGAGGTTTCAATTTAGGCTGCGCGGGGGTCACAAATTTTGCTGCGCACTGCGCGGAGGTTTCGGATTCTGGCCTATACATGTATAGGCCCAGTATAGGCATTGCGCATGTGTGATGCTAACCATTTGCTAAGCAACTGCTAAACTGATGATCTGTTAATCACTTTCTAATCAGATGTGGTGCAACGGAGTTGTTTGTTGCTAAGCAAATGCTCAAGATTAGCAGCTGTTTAGCTGATCATTTGCTCTTCGGATTAGCAAGTGCTTAGCAAATAGTTAATCACATTTGGTGCAAACGGCCGTAATGGTTCAAAGTTGATGTCGCCAAAAGGAATCACCACGATAAGCTACCATATGTAATTATTACTTATAAATGTCAAAACAATTGTTAGTCATGCTAAAATTGTTGTGTGCTAGACTCAGAGCAAGCGCTAGAGTGTTGCCATTGAGTCAAAATCATCTTATGCAAGTCAGCTTGTTAATTGTGTGTAAAAAAACATTTGGTTCTCAATTGGGACAACATTTTCAAGCAAATCAGGCTTTGCTTTGTTCATTTAGAAGCTGATACAAGCTAAAATTAGACAAAAACTTTAGTGTTTGAAGTATTAACGGATTATAAAAAATAATTACGCTTGTACCAGTATTGTAGAATTACAGTACTCGTTGAGAGCTTTCGAACGATATAAGAACGGCTTTTCAACTCCCAAAATTGCGTAAGTTAGGAAGCTTTTAAAATGGCCATTCAAATGCGCGTTCTTTCGTTTAAGTCGTTTAAGCCCCGTAAATTTACGGAGCTTAAAAATGACTAATTTTGAACTGCATTTAAGCGGTCTACTTAAACTACTTAAACTAAGTAGTTTTTATGAAAGCAGTTCTACTTAAACGGCTTAAAGTTTAAGTCGCTGAGAGTTTAAGTAGACCTGTATTTGTAAAACGCCACTTTACTTAAAGTTTAAGTAGCTGGTTTTTTGTGAAAGAGTGTCTACTTAAACGACTTAAGTTAAGTCGTTTAAGTCGTTTAAGCCATTTAAGTAGAAATCGGTTTCACAAAAACAACTTCGTTTAAGTTAAGCCGTTTAAGTACTTTTTGTGAATCGACCCTCAGTACATGGTCGCTACACCGGATTGGTTGTAATGGCTGGAAAGAAGCCACCCAAATGAACATTTTTGCTTTTACAACTTTTGAGCTACCTCTAGTGGTTAAGGCAGCATAAGCCAAAAACTACTTTTGGTGTCAAAAATGGCCATTTTTAAAGAAATCAGTTTTTCAAAATTACTGCCAAATCTTACAGACAATTTTGGCTGATTTATACTCAATCGATACACCGTCCAATTGCGCATTTTGTCAATACCTATTCGCTGGAGTTCGTTGCTTTAAGCTGGAGAATTCGCCGAAAAACCATTTTGGCAAAATTGCGATTATTTTGTTTTGAACATTGATTTCTCAAAAACTACCCAATGGATTCGTGTGATTTTGGCTGAATGAAAATTCGCCCTATTGCGCAGGGACATTTTTCTTGCTTTGAGCTAAAACAGCTCCAGTTGTGAGAAAACTGAATAGAAAGTTGCGAAATTTCGTGTCATCGTGCATTTACCGGATTTTCTGGAGTATAGAGACTTGCTGAGCCAAATCCAAAAAATGTCCCTCGGCCCACATGACCTTCATATCATGGCACTAGAAGAAATTTTGGCCGATTCTACAGTTTTGAGAAATCGATGTTCAAAAATTTTTGGTCTATATTCAGTCTGTCAGATGTCAGCATGTCGGCAATTTTTTGCTATTTTTTGCCAACTTTGCTAGTTTCTTAAGCTTATGTTAATGTACAGACTATAAGCTTTAAAACGATGTATAAAGCTCTTTCCAACTCCCAAAATTGCGCAAGTTATAGCGTTTCGAAAAGTCACCACAAAAGCACTGCACAAAAGGATACCTGCGCCTTAAATAAAACCCGGGATTCCGGATTTTTCCTGATTTTCCATGTCGTCTCCATTTCTGAACGATATTAAAACTTATACATTGCCTGCTTATAAATACGACCAAAGTTTGTACGCACATTTTTTGATCTCACACTCCAGTTTCTTCAATTTAATCTTATCTTTGTATAGTTCTCACTTATCACTGTTCTTCGTGTAGTTCTCACTAGATCTTAAACATCCAAAACAAAAGAAACCGTTAGTTTTCAAAGGTGATTGCGCATCATTCTGCAGCTGCAGTTTCTGATACAGACTTTCGGAATTAAAGATTCAGATGCGAAGTTTGATGGAGTTTTGCTTTGGAAAATAATGGGAAATGGGAAAATATAACAATTTATGTGCCTACAAATTAAAATTAAAATCATGGTCGGATCGGATCGGATCGGTCCGATCCGGGGCTGGATCGGATCGGATCGGATCGCCGACCATTTGTCGGATCGGATCGGTAGGTGATTTTGGCTGCCGATCCGATCCGATCCACATCACTACTATCTAGTTCGGTATCAATCATCATCAACCTTATTTTTTGTAATGAAGGCATCTACATATATTTACCCGTTTTCTCAAGATTTTGGTGTGAACTTCTCCTACGGAAGGCCGAAGAATTAAGAAAAAATTCGATATGCATCAACGGGAGCATTGAACACTCACACTTGTTTTGGTACCAGAATTGGCTTGGCACAGGGTCCAAATTTTCGGACGGATCCAGACCCGGATTATCATACCGTCCAGACCCGGAATTCGGGAATAGTCGCATACATTCCATATTTAGCAATAATCACAATACAAAATATTTAAGTATTACGATCCTGCAATAACAAAAGTAGCCGCGGGTGGGTACTCGGACCCGGTTGGTTGTCTACCATGTTTGGAACTAATTTATTATTCAACATTTGTTATTCAACATTTAATATTCGAAATCGCATTGATTTAGGAATTGTTTCCAGATTAAAATTGTAATTACATACCTATAGCAGCATTTATATGTTAATTTATAATTTGATAGAAGTAACAAGTCGGACAAAACGAAAAACGTCAAAAACCCTGAATCAAAAACAACGTCTAGGCACACTCTATGTTATCAGAGCAAAAACTATGCTCTGCTCTCTAACGGCCCACCCCACCCCACCTCTATGTTTGTGTTCTAAATGAGAAAGAAGAAGAAAGTCATGTACCACCGAAGGTCCGAAAATTTCGGACCTCCGGTGGGATTCGAACCCACGACATTTTGCGCACTAGGCAAACGCTCTGCCGACTGAGCTACAGAGGCATAGTCTCATCAAGCTTTGTCGGGATTCCTGTACCAACGTACATGACTTTCGCAACGTGAACCCACGTAAGTAGAAACAAAGTGGAGGAAGAGCAAGCTCAAGGGCCGTCACACTTGTTCTACACATATAAATGAGAAAAAAGAAGAAAGTCATGTGGCCCACCGAAGGTCCGAAAAATTCGGATTCCTCCGGTAGGGACTCAAACCCACGACATTGTGAAGTTCGAGTCTACGTCTGTTAGTAAAATGTACTTCTCACTGAATAAAACAAGTTGTCTACCTATAATTTAGGATAAGACTTGATCACTAGGTAACTGTGTGGTGTGTGATGCCGATAGAAATGCCCCAAGTCTGCCTAAGAAAGAATATTTAACAACAAATGATTTACTGTCACTTTCACGACTGAGCCAGCAAGACTCGACGATACAAAATCAAAAGATAACAAATATTTTCACCTCAACTTTAAATGTAAAATATTAAAATTACAGCACCAACAAAATTATAGAATAACTTGAAATTCGGAAAATACCCAACAGATCGATAACCCCAAATCGGAACCTAAGCGATATCAAAAACCCCCGACTACTTCCACCCAAACTCCAATCGCAACTAACTAGCTCAAGCGTAAACCCAATGAGAATTTAGCTAAAGTACCCAATGATTTAGACAAGAGTCAGAAATATAGTGAGCGTTTGTCAAGTTGGTGCCTACCCCGTAACAATTTCATAACTTGCGGAGTGCGTATAATTTACAAAATGACTATCTTTAGTGCACGCTATCTTCACAACATTTTGCGCACTAGGAAATCGCACTGCCGACTGAGCTACGGAGGCATAGTCCATCAAGCTTTGTCTTAAGTTTCGAAGCCAGTCACAAAATTCGCTCACGCAGTGCTTGTGTTTTCGAGCTTAAGCACTAATCATAGAGCGAGTGAGCATACCGATTGCGTACCGACATAGCATACCGTTTCGACTAGGTACCGATTTGCGGGTTGTGTCACTAGGGTCTGATTTGGTGGGGGTGGGCTAAGGCGTGCAGAGCATAGTTTTTGCTCTGATAACATACAATAGAGCTTGCCTAGTGACATACTCTTATAATTATGCACTCTTTGTTATATTAGTTGTATAATTGTTTACAAAATATGTAACTAGAATCTCTGAAATATTTAGAAAGTGAAACTGAAAAAATCGTAAAATGAATTAACGATTGAAATCTTCAACTCAACATATTTTAACTTAAGTAGTTTCAATTTGGGTGTAGTTACATAACTGTGTTGCCAACTGAAATCTGTTTATCGCTTTAATGAAACGTGTAAAAGAAATTAGAAGGAGGAATTAGACCAATACATTCAGTAGTCAGCATATGAGACGAAGGCTGGACAATATGTCAACAATTTTGTAAGACGAAATTAAGCATTGCTTTAACAAATATTAATTTAAGCGGCGGCCTATATTGGGGGACACAAATTGTCTGAACATCAAATTCAGGCCAGATCTGGTGAACCCCAAAATTAGCTCTATGAATAAGATTGGGAGGGATAAATAAGTGGCCACTCAGACCCAGACTAACTTGCTCTCTCTTTCACTTGATCGTGATCAGATGTTATTGGCGTACGAGTTAGGACTTTCTTCAAGTTTAGGCTATCCGAGGGGCCAACATTATGAAGAAATGATGAAAACGTGGTCCTGTGTTGAACGATATTGAATGATGAAACAAAACAAAAACCATGGATTTGTGAAGTTTTAAGACCGAAAAACTTGGCGAAATAGTCACAATGTTTGCTGCTATTTGCATTTTGTAGATAATTTGGTAGTGTTGTTCATGTCACCAGTTTTTCTTTTGGAGACCCGCGCTCTTGCACATTTTTGTTCCAGCTTTGACAAAATACAGATTAAAATATGAAATGTTTGACACTTCTTAAGGCAGTCAATAAATTATAATAACAGTCAAGTTTAGGCAGTCAATAATTCATAACCAATGAAACTGTCACCTCACTGTGGTCGTACGCTGGCCAGGGCCAACCATTGGATAGAATAACAACCTGTTGAGATCAGAGTTCCTAACAAGCATACATTCAAGATAGTTTCAACTCAAGTTAGTAGTCATCAGTTCAGGCAAAGAAAGAAATAAAGGGGACATCCACCTATTTGACTCA
The DNA here is from genome assembly GCA_030248195.1 of Trissonchulus latispiculum. Classification (NCBI taxonomy): domain Eukaryota; kingdom Metazoa; phylum Nematoda; class Enoplea; order Enoplida; family Ironidae; genus Trissonchulus; species Trissonchulus latispiculum. The sequence goes on along the minus strand of JASAND010000532.1, from coordinate 38,338 downwards.
AATTATCAGGTAGATAATTAGAAAGCTAATTTCTTATTATGCATACAAAATAATGAGCTGGTCACTCGCGCAACTAGATACAGACATATCCCGTTGTGAAGAACCTCCCCAATGGTCATTTTAACAGAATATATGCTGTTAGAAGAAAGTATTGTTGTCATGGACTTAGTGCTAACCTGTAGAATGCATATGTAATACATTATAAAAGGCCGTAGATTTCGATTTTGTGAATGTAAATATCAAATATATAAAAGCAGATACAGCATTTCCATTCATATCCAAGATTATGCCAACTGCCAATAAATGGTTTTTTTATCTAACTGTTTTGTCATGTCATTGATAAAATTCAAATTGAAATTTTTGAGACAATGAACGCCTTAGGCACAGCGTTCCAATCATACTGTTTTCATCTAAAGGCGAGATAGCTGTATATGGTTTCTGTTCTGGCACAAAATAAACTACAGTTTGGCAATGCTAAAATTCTGTCATCATTCATTAGTCTCACTAACTGTTTGCGTTTTTATTGGAACGGGGGCCCGTTTAAGTTATTTGCTAGTATGAGGAAAATATCAAATTTTAATTTTCTTAATTAAATGTAGTAGTAAAAAATGTAATATATTGGTTAAAGTGAAAATCTTAAATCTTCAAGCCTGACAACATTTTATGTTTGTTGCTGTTGGCTCAATACGACAATCGGACAGACTGACAGTAGAGTAGAATAGTTTGGGGAAGAGAGCATTTTATTTATTAACATCACGTATTATTATTATTATTATTATTATTATTTAACAAAATCGGCTTGTAGTTTTAATTCTGCTGCTCGGTTCGGGAGAATTGTTATCGGCTCACGAGCCGAGCCGAATCGGTTCCCGAGCCAAAATCGTCATCTCTGCTGGAAGCCTACAAACATTTTGAAACAAAATTTTGAAACCGTTTACACTATGTTTCACTAATGTAAAGAAATCAAATATATACAAAACAAATTTTAAGCACACTTTTGACACGGTTCTTTAAAGATAGATTTAATTTCCAAAATTCTAAGGTCAATTCAGTGGGTCACTGGGAGAAAACCATCAGGTGAAAACAAAAGTACCAAGCTTTAGCTTTGCCATAACTTCTTTAGTATAACCAAATGTAAGGTAAAGGTTTAATGTGCACTCTTTCAGGGTAGAGAAACGAGCGTCACCCAAGACTGTTGTTGTTGTTGTTGTTATTGCCGGGCTTACTCAGCCAAGAGGCTATATGAGGGCGCAAACCTTTGTCTCTCCCCAACGGTCATAGCTAGTATGACTCTCGCTGCGTCGCCTGAATGCTGTCCCACAATAGGAAGCTGCAGCGGACACCTTCTTGGCTTTTCGGTTCCGGTAATAAGACATCCATTACTGCTCATACGCAAGGTAGAGGAGCACAGCACCTTTCGACACTCCAAACCCCAAGCGCAGATGGGGTGGGATCAGAGACAAACCCGCAAGGTTGTGTGATCCATTTTGAGTACATGATTCGTTTGCACCCAGCACTCTCTTGCAGGAGGTAGGCGGATCACATTGCAGAAGTGTTGGTATATCCCAAGGGGGTACCTTCACAGAGAATTCCGTGCCCTACTCTTGACGATAATTGGATTAAGGGCTCTTTAACGTGCACTACCCCAGCAAGGCAGCAGATTTAAGTCAGATATGAACTATCCAAAATCAGGCTGTTCGTTACACACCTATAATGATCGATCATCAAATCAATCAATCGGCAAAGACTGATTTCCCTACCTCATAAATCTCACTCAACTTTTTTGTCTTCATGAAGTTTTAGCATGTTGTTGGTTACTCTCATTGTTCAGGTATCCAAAATCAAACTTCGATGAAACAACGAAACGAAATTAGTTATGCATTATGAGCCTTTTCATGCAACATTGACTTACATTGACATTAATCTCAGAACAATTCTTGAAACTGAAAACTCAGGATAGTTTAACCTGCCTCCCCTTCACGGATGCAGTCATCATTTAAAGTGCCATTCCTGGTTCTACGGCTGAAAATGAGGCTGATGAGGACTGTCATCCCCTGCCCTGTGGCGGGACGAATACACTCTGAAGACTTTGAATAGCTTCGTGGATCAAGCTCTTCAAATCCCACGAATTCCAGCTTCTGCCAAATCGAGCAAGATAGCACAAACACTGGCCAAACCTCTACTATAGACAATGCTAATTCTAAACAATCCTATTGCTGGCATGACAGATCATAAAAGAAAAGTCTTCGTAGCAAGGAGCACATAACAGAGAAATTGCAGCAGTCAAGAAATGCAATCTGATTTCCATTCTAATCAGTATTTTCAACAATTGAAGTATATAAATTTTTACAACAGGTTTAGTATACTGTCTTGACGGTACACATCTTGCTGAGGTTTAAAAGCACAAATCAATCGCGGAGGCTTTTTCCGATAAATAGTACAGTGCCTATTTAACTCGGCAATAACTCAGTTATATACTCTTTCCCTAAGCAAAACCAAGACACACGGTCATTTAATGACAAAACGACTTCACAACAAGGGTCTTATCTCGATTACCCCCAACACTCAAAATCCTTAAAACTTGACCAAATGAGCTAACATTTGGTATCGGTAGGTTTTCGACTACGCAGAGTTCAAATATCGCAAAATTTTTCGATTTCGTGAAATTAGATTTTTTTTGATTTCTAAGGGGGACCAAGGGAAACCGAAAAATTTTTTGTCTTCAATTTTTCTGAAAAGATGTGTATAGGGGTTTTCGAGGCCGTAGAACACGAACCTGAAGTCCGTTTTTCGATTCAGCTTTTTGTTAGCTCAGTGTAAGCTAACGATTTAAGCTTAAGATTTAAGCTGTAAGCTTATCCTGAGCTAACGAAAAGCTGAATCGAAAAACGGACTTCAGATTCGTGTTCTACGATCCCGAAAACCCCTATATACATCTTTTCAGCAAAATCGAAGACAAAAACTTTTCGGTTTCCCTTGGTCCCCCCTTAGAAATCGAAAAATTTTGCGATATTTTGCGATAGTCGAAAACATACCCATACCAATTTTTAGCTCATTTGGTCAAGTTTTTAGGATGTTGAGTGGTGGGGGGTAATCGAGATAAGACCCTACAACGGCTCACATATACATATACAAACAATACAAACTGTGCATTACAACACTTCGATTACATCACAGTGACATGTGACAAAAGTCTCGTAGTACATATAATCTAACGAATATGTTGCTAGCTAACTGCCCGAAAAATGGGATAAATTCAGCAATTTTTACAGGTTAAAGACAACCCATAGGAAGATGGCGAAATCGGAGAACATAAGATTCGGATAGATACAATCTTCTTTTAACTGACAAATGAAGTTAGTCACATCCAATCAGTATACATATATTCCTGATACTACAAGGTCAAATAAAAAATCCGCTAAAAAATAAGCTAAAAAACCCACACAGCCAAATAAATTATAACTATAACAAATAACAGATTAAAACAGACTTATAACGGCTTTACCAGCAATATAGTTCAGGTTATTGTGGAATAGAGATGAGGACGAGCCGAGATTTCTTGGCTCGGCTCGGCTCGGCTCGGCACAATTTAGGTTCGGCTCGGCTCGGCTCGGCTCGGTATACCTACCGGCTCGGCTCGGCTCGGCTCGGAGCGCTAGCTATTGATGCGCGGCTCGGCTCGGCTCGGCTCGGCTCGGCTTGCTTACTTTGCTTGTACTACTGATTAAATACTACAGCCTACAAGTAAATTTAATTTATGTAACTCCTGCTGGTTTCTCTGTATTGCCTCTGCCCACTACTTAGTTTAGATACTCGGTTAATATTCTTATGTGAACTTATGTCTTAGGTGTTGCGTCAACATCTTGTAATGATGTTTTTGCAAAACTTTAGTATCACTCAAATCAGTAATTGAATCGGGTGACTCATGGAATATCGGTCCCAACCTATATCTTCCTAAATCACAGTTCTCACAGAACAGTTTTAATGGATATGTGATACGCACTGATAATTCTTAACGTGAAACTCAAAGCAAAACTATGAAAAGACAAATACAGTTTCAGTGAAATGCTGGAAACCAAACAAAACGAGAAAATTAGAAAACAGTATTTACGTAAATAAGTGACAAAATACAAATACAGTTTCAGTGAAATGCTGGAATCCAAACAAAACGAGAAGATTAGAAAACAGTATATATATATACGTAAATAAGTGACAAAATACAAATACAGTTTCAGTGAAATGCTGGAATCGAAAACGAAGCCAGAGAACTAGAAAACAATAAGTGACAAATGACAATACAAATACAGTTTCAGTGAAATACTAGAATCCAAACAAAAATAAAACTATAGAGAGCAAGTCATTGACAAAAGCCATTTGAACGAAAACTGAAATTCAACTAAGCGTACAGTAAAAACAAGTAAAGCAGATTCAATACATTCACTTCTACATTTCTCAAAAATTGTACAAAAGTATAAAAACATAAGTAAAAACAATGTACATATAAATACTTGTTCCATATTACTTCCAGTAGCTATTAAGAAACAAAATATCTTTCAATGAGATAGGACTTAAATTGGACCGCCTTTTTTCCAAAATCCAACCAGCCAGGCTAAAGGTTCTCTCACTGGGAGCGCTGGAGGCCGGAATCGCTAAAATCTTAACTGCCAGTTTAGACAGGCACGGGAATTCGGCATCATGGCTTTTCCAAAAGTCCAATAGGTCAAAAATCTTAGGCACTTTCAGTTTTAGGTAGCGATCAAACTCTTCCGTTTCAGTGCTTCCCGCCTCTTCATCTGAATCAGAATCTTCGAATTGAGAAAATTTTCCTTCCTTTCTGGCAATCTTAGCTGGCGTGGATTGGTCACCTTCTCCTCCAACTTTTAGTTCCTTCAAGAGATCTTTGATTTTAGCGTAGACGGCTCTTCTTTGGAAATCTTGGAGGAGTTTCAAATGTTTCATTTTTGGATTAAGAAAGGCAGCAATTTCGTGAAGCTGGTCGATCTTAAACTTTTCCTTTATTATGGGAATCACCGATTGCTTCAACATATTAAGGTTGGCAGCATCCGGCGGCTGGTCGTAACAATGTTTCAGCAAGAGGGCATAGTTTGGCAAAACTAAATGAAGAGTTGGTCCTTTGGTAGCTTCCAGCTCGTCAGACATGTCTTTGAATGGCTTAAGGAATAGGATCAAGTCCTCAAGGACGTCGCGATCGATTTTTTCAACTCGGTCCAAACCTTGACGCTCAATCAGAATGGCATCAATCTGGTCAATCTGTTCCCACACCGAGTCGATCATAGCCAATTTGCTGTTCCATCGTGTTTCAACTTCCTGTTTCAATGTTTTGCTAAGTAAATGCATCAAATTTGATCTTTTGAAGTACGTAACAACACTTTTACAGGCTCTTAAACAGGTCTTATACTCGTCAGGGACGTGACCCTTTTTAGGATCGAAAAGCTCAGCGAGAACATTGTTCAACAAATGGGCTGAGCACGACAGTCTCTGGTAGGAGCGAAGAGCAGCTAAAATGTTGGATCCGCGATCAGTGACAAAGACGACTTTCTTCAGCATTTCACGATCAACCTGATACGGTTGAAGTGATTTCAGTAGAATGCTGTAGATGTTGTCTCCAGTTTTAGCCATGTCCGGACTGATATCAGTAGTAGCCAATACTCGATCCTTTAGATTCCAATCTCCATTAATGTAGTGTCCAGTAACGGTTAGGTAGGGCACAGATTTGTGCGTGTCCGTCCATATATCAATGGTGATGCTCCCACCTAGAGAAAACAAAGTTTCAGCAAGTTCAGCTGTCAGCTCACCTCTGATTTTCTTGGCGGATTCTTCAAGCTTTACGGAAATCGTCGTTCGATGAGGCAGTAGCTCGGAGATTCGCACATTCCCATATTCATGCCCTATCTTCAGCAAAGTTTGGCAAAATTCTTGAAACCCTGAACCTTCAACAATATTAAAAGGTCTCAAGTCAGTGGCAACCAGCTTCACTCCTGCTTCCTGGACAATCTGTTTAACTCTAGCTGGCACAGTTGTTTTCCTGGTCATGAAGCCGTGGAGGCTGGACTGGCCCTTTGCCAACGATTCCTGACCACAACTGTGTCTTCGCAAGTGCGATGTTGGCCCACCAGCATCGTAGGTATACAGCTGGCGGCATGAACTGCACTGCACCCAGCCAGAATAGCTTTCGCCATTATACACCATTTTCATCTTCTTCCAGACTGCAGAAGTCCCCTTTGTATTTTCTTTTGTGTCGTAGCCCGAATCTAAAAACAAAAAATGTCGACTAGACTACAGTAGCCGCAGTTGAATTTCGGGTCCGTCCGTAGTACTTTCAAGTTCGGTCTGAATGTGCGATCTCAGTTGCGAGTTAATCCTAACTGTTAGATAGCGGCATTTACACCCACCCTTTGTCCGGAGACGTCGAAGCACTTCAGCAGACGAGACTCTCTGAACCCGTGGAGTTCCTTGCTCAACGTTTTCTGATTCGGAAACATCCGCCTCTTCCTCAGAATTTGCAGTTTCGCCATCACTGCTGTCCTCCAATTCTGGTTCCTGTTGTGAGCAGTGTGGCCGCGACAAGTCCTGAAAATGAAAATAGAAGCTTTTTTGCAGCACATTTGTACCAAACTAAATTTACAGCTTTTTGCATGTTTCAGGTGACAAAAACTATTTCATAGGCTGACATTTACTACATTTGGCAGATTTTCGAATCCTATCGAGTGCACGTCTAAATTTACGATATTTCCGGTTTAAACTAGTATTGATGTTTATTTGTTATGAATACTGAAATACTGAAATGAATACTGAAACTAATAACAGTTGTCAAAGCATAACCTATGCTACGCGCGCTATCTTCTTACCCCACCCAATTGACCCCTTTCACACCGTGGCGTCCCTAAATGGGTATCGGGTCCAAACGCAGGTAAGTGAGTGACCCCTAAATTTGTAAGTATTTGCTGAGAGCTGTAAAACGGCTTCAGAATAGTCCGAGTGCGTGGGGACCTACTGCGTGTCAACTGATAACCAACTTGCGTTCGACTAACGTACGATCAACCGACGAACCAACCAAGTACATGCTCTGTTTGTACCCAAGTACAAAACTGATAAAAAAAATTGGACACGTACACGTTCATTTCACTCCTCCCTGGATCGCGATTCCGATTCGAGATAGATTGTTTGTTGTTGTTTTTCCGCCAAAGTAAACGGGTGTGACTATTTATATTTGAAAACAATTACTTTATGGAACTTACCATGATTGATAATTTCAGAAGACTTCCTCTAAGATTCACTAAAACCGCTTCGATAATTGAATGGGAGCAACTAATCACAAAGGGTCAAACAAATAGCACAACTAAACACAGTAAAACCATAAATTGTTTGTGAAGAATTGTGTTAAATTTCAACCAATCAGCTTAAAGCTGTCAAGCTGATTGGTCAATGCGCAATGCTTTGCACCTTTCTAAAGTCGCTAATTACTTGTTACAGCTGAAAAGTAAAATATTTAGCAAAGAAACTGTTTTTTATAAAACAACCAACGTATCTAAATGTACATTTTGCCAATAACAACAACTTGCTATTGCAGAATGCACTACAGTATATATACCTAGTTTTTGGTGACAATATTTAACACTGTTTTAGCTTTAATTTTAAATAGAATGCTGTAAAATATACTGTGATCATAAGTGCTAATAAGAATTGTAAGAGTGTCCACTAGCTCTATAACTGTTATCAAAAACTAAGGTTTAGATTAGACTAATTCATGCATCTTAATAATATCTAGTAATTCTTGCAATGACTTTTATCTTTGCTATCAGACTGTCCAAAAAGGACCACAGAAATAAGGCAAGTCTAAGAATCAAATATGGCTGTAAGTATTTGCTTGTGCGCGCAGAGCAGATAGCAGGTATGCACAACTTGCCAAATCCCGACTACATTTTCAGGATATAGAAATTTTTTCACTTTTTTATGCTAATTGCGGGGTACTACACATACACAAGTACATATAATCAACTTTTCATTGCTATATTCGGAGGTCAGTATTGTTGCTCAAACGTATGCCTTGTTAGCCTTAACATTGCTGTCCTAAAGCAACCCCACGGTCCGGATACTGAAAAAAACTACAAACAACAAGACGAGACGAGACGCTAGGCATACGCTTAACTTCTTTTAACTTCATTATGTATGTCTGCTTGGCGTTGTTAAGCAATAAGCAAGCATACAACATGCAAACCATAGAGATACAGATATTAAGCATAAAAACTGCTAGTCCAGAGCCCGGCTCGGCTCGGCTCGGCTCGGAGTTTTAATTCTCCGGCTCGGCTCGGCTCGGCTCGGGAGGAATAGCGGTCGGCTCGGCTCGGCTCGGCTCGCGAGCCGAGCCGAGCCGAGCCGAGCCGCGAGCCAAAATCCTCATCTCTACTCTATTGTGGAATAAAGTGAAAACCAGAAACGCGAAAAATTACATGATAATGTAACACTGTACGTATGTATATGCATCAACTACGGTCTAAGGGTAAAGCTTGTCGAGATTCAAAACTCAGCAATACTTCGCCAACCGAAAACCACAATAGCGATTTTCAGCAAAATCATAAATAAACTGGAGTTTAAGTACTACATGACAGGTGATCTCCTATGAATACTAACTAACCCTGTCCCTCGGAACGAACAAACAAATATATTTATTGTGAGAGCCAAGAATGTGCACCGAAAACAGTTCTTCATATTTTTTTTCAGCAGCCCTAGGAAAAACTCACAAGCTTCTCCGGTACGTTCGAAAAGAAGCTTCAGAAATATGCTGAATTCAGAAATTCTCTGACGCGGTTTCGATTTATATAATAGTGCTTATAGCGTAAAAATTTGTTTAGGTATATAGTAGTTTAAAATCAGCAAAATTTGCAAACAGATGCCATTGCGGTTTGGAAAAGACGAGGAAAAGAAAGGAAGGAAAGAAAGGAAATGCAAAAGAGAGGAGGGGAAAAACATCATACTACGAAAGACTCGACAAATTCTCAATCTTTTTATGAAAAGCCAACCCCAATCCAAGTAATAATTCTACATATAACCCTTCAATTAAAAAGCTATACATTCGTCTATGTGCAAGGTGATATTCAATATCAAGTGTAGGTACAAGGATAGTACATACATACGTTGCGTAATTTAATAATAAATTCTAATTCCGCCCCGAACTCTAATAAGACGGTTTGGTCGGCAGTTTGTGCGAAAGTACATGATGCACCAGAGCCTGTTGCAGGTGGTATTGACCCCCGCAATGGATAGGAACCGTTCCCTACTGGGCCAAAATTTAGCGAATTTTTTGTAAATGTCTACAATTTTTGTCGAAATTTCGATTTGCATGTCGAAAATGGGTTAAATTGATACAAATCGATAGTTCACTCACTGACTTGAATGAAAACAAAAACACTTAAGTGTGTTTTTAACCTAAAATTGTCTGAAGACTGAAGGTTTAAGAAAAGTTTTAATTTGGATCCCCATTGCTTCTTTATAACAAATAAGCCGGTAATACATATGCGTGCAGTGATCCTTAATAAATAAATAATAATAATAAATCAGCGTCCACAACGCTCCTAAGCAAAATAAATACATACATAAATAAAATATAAATGCCTCAGGACAACTCTTACAATGATTGCCGAAAGTAAAAATTGAACGAATTTTCACAACCAAAATCCACCAAATTCAACTCAACAGTCTTACCATAAAAGTACGTGTACCAGGATAATACCTGCAATCAAAACCCACAAAATAATTACCATTTTTCGCACAAAAACCGTCCAAAACAGTCTAACCGTGCCAATACCAGTCATCAAAATCTCCAGTCCAAAATGACAAATTTTTCGGCACAGAAAACACCCTCTCAACAAAACTACAGCTTAAACATCATCCTTTAGGATCAGATTAATCCGGGCCTCTTCAAGCGCCTTCCAGGGAATATCCTCACTGTTGCCCCGCACCGTCCACAGCGTACAGTGCAGCGTGGGCAGGGCCTGACCCTGGGCAATGTAGCGTAGGCGAATATCCGCAGCACGCTGCATGTGCGCTGGCTGCAGCACCACCACCTCCAGCTTCTCCAGCCACAGGCGGTGCTCTGCCAGCCAGAGCAGCAGCCAACCACAGTCGATACAGTCACGATCCTCCCGCTGAAAAAAGGTGGTATCAATGATGGCAAAATTGACCAGATCTTCGGCGGTATGTTCGACGATCAACTTGGCCAGATCCAGCGTGATCCGATGCCGATAGCAGTCGTAGCGAAAGCTGTTCAGGCAGGCACCCTTGATCAGACTTTCCAGGATAAAATCGCCGGCGCTGGACGAGAAACAAGCCTCCAGATGACGCAGCGAGCGCATCACAGGGATGCTGGGCGTCGTTTCAGAGGTCAACAGTTCACGGACCCGAAACGAGAGAGAGCGGAGCTCCGGTAAGCAGCGAAGAATGGATGTGAAATCATTTAGGGGGACGGTCAGGCTGATGGCAACCAGATTCAGATGATGCAGCCCTACAAAGGCGCCCACATAGTTGAAGTTGCGAAACCCGTGCATTCCAAACGAGCGAACATCCAGGGATTGTAGGTTACGACAGTCGGCAATAGCCTGAAAATCCAGACCCTCACAGCAGCCGCCCTCATGCTTGATCCGGACCAGATTGGGATTATCCAGCTGCTCCATGATGGGCACAAAATCTAGGGACAGCTCCTGGAGCTGGCCCAGACGGCTGAGCCAGCCCGGCGGCATGCCCATCTGCAGCCAGTCGTCGCTTTCATCGGCCGGTTTCAGCACGAGGCGCTGGAGGCGGGCAGCGGGCAGCTGAGAGAGCAGGTGCGCCGTGTGAACCCAGAACCCGCTGAGAGAGATCGACTCAAGGCTGGTCATGCCCTCCAGCAGCGGCACGGCCTCGGGGGAGATGAAAAATCGACGCCCGGACAGCTCTAGGTGTCGGAGGTTTTGCCCAATGCGGCTGGCAATCCAACGCAGGACCACATCAGCGTGGACATTCTGTCGGCGAAAATCGTGACGAAATGAGATCTACAAATGAGAATGCAGAAAGAAAAACAGTGAAAAAGAAAATGACGGAGAAACACTCTACAGCCACAGTCAACGCAAATTATTGAAATATGAAAACATTTGTACGTAGGCTGATATTATCTAGAGCAGAAGGGCGAGGGTTGGAAGCCCCCACTTTTCGGCAGGTTCCTCCCTACCAACCTTGCAGCTATCGCCGAAACGCAAGCACTAGAGGTATTTTCCAACTTCCCCAAAATTTTCAAGCGAATTTATGGATCTATAAGCTCATTTTAAGCATAACAATACTGTAAGCTATTTATTCTTCGTATGCAAATGCCTGCGTTATGCAAATTTTCGCTACAAATGCAGGCATATATATATATATTTGTATCTTTGTACATGCTATCATCCCCAAATCCGCCTTCCGGAAGCAAATCCTAAAGATCGCCAGGCAGGTACAGTATGTAGGTATGAAATAACACAGCGCAATACAACACAAATTTGAAGCATAAAATAGTTTAGACCAGGTATGCACCGGATACTGGCGCCGGTGCTAACTTCAGCGAGTTTTATAAATTTTTGACATTGTTGGCCAAAATTTTGGAAATTTAAAACTAAAAAATAGGTTGAATTGTTACAAATCGTTAGCTTCCTTATCGATTTAATTGAAAACAACAACGGCAATTTTGTGTCTAATACTAAACCAAAATTCATAAATGTTTAAAAAATTTTCTACATACTTGGACCACAAATTTTCAGGTCCCGGCTCCGGTGCATCTCTAGTTTAAATAAGCACACTGACACGCTGGGAAATTAGGAACAGACTTATGTTTGAAGACTAACGCTAAATGCTAGGATTAAAAAAAAGGTAAAGGTGACCCCTGGAGAATATCTCCATCCCTGCTTCAGGGACAAGGGGTGCCGGTGCTCATCCCTCAGCCAGGAGTGTCACCTCAAATGATGACTACATCCGTGGAAGGGTGACCGGCCCTTCAAGGCTTTAAGCCCTACACGGACTCCTGTTACCTTCCCACAATAGTGGTACCCATTTACCGACCAATTAAGGATGGATAGCTGGGTTGGCTAGAGCTCACGGCGAACCGATATGTGCTTAGTCCCTTGCTCAAGGGGATTTGTGAAAGCTATATCCCTCTCCGAACCGATCGAACGCCTTAACCACTCGGCCGGCACGGCACCTAGGATTAATTAAAGCTAATCTGGCATTTGTAAGTATATATATATATATATCTACTACAAAGGAACTCGCGTAGAGCTAAAGACGATAATTTTGAAGGAACGGTCCGTCTTCAAAATAAAAACGCGTCATCTTTCTTAGACTATGCTGTTCCAAAATCGAGAATTTTCGACTGGGGTTTTTTCACTGGGAAGGGTGGGGGGCGCTCCCCCCACTTTTTGGGTTCCCCCCACTCGTTCGCCTCCCCAATTTTTTAGGCTTTCCCCCACTAACTCTAAGGTGCCCAGAAAATGTCAAGTTTTTTGGTTTTTTGGTCAAAGATCGTCGTTTTTGGTGCCAAAACTCAATTTTTGAAACACTTTTAAGCTTAGTTATAGCAGTATATATATGTAGACAAGTAACAAAAATGCTCCGCTCAAAAGGGGATAATATGTGTGTTGGGCCCATGCCTATCATTTAAATTCCGGTTGAGAAAGCAAAGGCATAAATCCGACAAAGCAACGTTTGGTGGATGGTTCCATGGTGAAAGTTCTTCCGTTCGCTTCGGGATTTGATTTGACACCAAATTTGACCGATTTTAAAAAAAAATCAATTTTTGACCCCAAATCGCCTATACAATAAGTCCTCGCCTCGCCCCACCACAGTACTCTATAGCCACTTTGGATACGCAGTTCTATGACAAAAGTTGCTCAGCTCACTTAGGACTTTCATTTGATACCAAATCTGACCACTTTTGAAAAATGTCGACCACTTACCCCCCCCCATGGGCGTATCCAGGGGGAGGGTTTTAGGGGTTGAAACCCCCTCCTTTGGGTTAACTTTTATCAATACTCCATTACAAAAAGTGCAAATGTTTGTCAAAACCCCCTCCTTTTCAGTAAATTTTAGTTAAAACACCCTCCTTTTCAAAATCCTGGATACGCCCCTGCCCCCCCCCCGACTGACCCTTCAAAATGCAAACTGGAACCAGTTCAGCAAAATAGGTACGTTGGACAGCAAATCGGATACCGGGAATGAGCCGGGCACACCAGAAAACCCCTATAGACAATGTTTTGAGAGGCTATGTACAGTCCTATATGGTGTTCCCGGAAGTCGGTACCGACCGGACCCTCCAGACGGCAAAGTGGAACCAGCACAGCAAGATGGGTGGGTCAGACGGCAAAACGGACACCGGGAATGAGCTGGGCGCACCAGAAAACTCCCATATACAAAGTTTGGAGAGGCAAACAAAAGCCTACTATGGACCTCCGGGAAGTCTACTATTGTACCTCTATGAAGCGGTTTCCGACTTGATCCTCCCGACGGCAAAGTGGAACCAGCCCAGCAAGATGGGTGGGTCTAACAGTAAAACTGACTGCGGGAATCGATCCTCCGTGCCAGAAAACCATTGTATGGAAGATTTGAGCTTTCACAGTTGAACGGATTTCGATTGCGAGAAATTTCGATTTTTCATTTTTTGAATTTTCGCCATTTTTGATGGGCCACTGTGGTCGCTAGGGAAGTGACAGAGAAACGCAACCTGGACCGTTAGTTAGTTCAATATAATAATTTCTGAATGTAAAAGAAATCAGTTCCAGCTCGTAATTTCGACCTGAGCGACGGCCACAAAAATGGTCACTTTTCGCTCTGAGCCGACTTTACGGCGCCACTGCGGCGCAAATACAGTTGCGATTCTTAAATTCTTTAGAGGGTACTACTAGACCCTATATCCCTTTAGGTTGGCCCACCGCTGCAGTTCACGTGAAAGCGGCCAACATTATGTATCATAGGGGTCGCGGCAGCGACCCCTATAATATGCAGGCGCGTAGCCAGGGGGGGGGCGAGGGGGGCATGCCCCCCCCCGAAATCGGAGGCGAAAGGAAAAATTTTAGCACCGAATAGGATATAGCGCTGCGGGTGAACCAAGTGGCTGGAGACAGTGTAAAATAAGCTGCGCAGAATTCATGCGCAGATTGTAGAGCACATCGAGTTTAGTATGTCTGTGAAGTTTCAGCCCCGTATCACTTACCGTTAAAAAGTTGCGCCCCGGACCGGTTATGGCGGCGATGTTTTTTTCGGTTTCTCCTATTTGATGGTTGTATTGTACATAATGTTCGCCGCTTTCACGTGATCTGCAGCGGTGGGCCAACCTAAAGGGCTATAGGGTCTAGTAGTACCCTCTAAAGAGTTCAAGAATCAAAAGTTTTTTTGCGCCGCAGCTGCCCCACAGCGCCGCAGTGGCGCCGCAAAGTCGGCTCATAGCGAAAAGTGACCATTTTTGTGGTCGTCGCTCAGGTCGAACGTTACGAGCTGGAGCTGATTTCTTTTTATATTCAGAAATTACATATATTGAACTAACTAACGGTCCAGGTTGCGTTTCTCTATCACTTCCATAGCGACCACAGTGGCCCGTCAAAAATTGCGAAAATTCGAAAAATGAAAAATCGAAATTTCTCGCTATCTTTTCAACTTTGAAAGCTCACATCTTCCATACAATGGTTTTCTGGAACGGAGAATCGATTCCCGCAGTCAGTTTTACCGTCAGACCCACCCATCTTGCTGGGCTGGTTCTACTTTGCCGTCGGGAGGGTCAAGTCGGAAACCGCGTCCTGGAGGTCCATAGTAGGCTCTACCTGGCCTCTCAAAACTTTGTCTATAGGGGTTTTCTGGTGTGCCCAGCTCATTCACGGTATTCGTTTTGCCGTCCGACGTACCTATTTTGCTGGGCTGGTTCGACTTTGCCGTTTGAAGGGTCAGTCGGGTGGGAGGGTCAAATGGTCGAAAATAAAGTTTCTCAAAAGTGGTCAAATTTGGTATCAAATGAAAGCCCTAAGTGAGCTGGGCAACTTTTGTCATAGAACTGCGTACCTAAAGTGGCTGTAGAGTGCTGTGTTGGGGTGGGGTGGGGACTTCGGCGATTTTGGGTCAAAAATAAAATTTTTCAAAAGTGGTAAAATTTGATATCAAATGAAAGCCCTAAGTGAGCTGAGCAACTTTTGTCATAGAACTGCATACCCAAAGCGTCTGTAGAGTGCTATGGTGGGGTGGGGTGGGGACTTAGGCGATTTTGGGTCAAAAATAAACTTTTTCAAAAGTGGTAAAATTTGGTATCAAATGAAAGCCCTAAGTGAGCTGAGCAACTGTTGCCATAGAACTACATACCCAAAGTGGCTGTAGAGTGCTGTGGTGGGGTGGGGTGGGGACTTCGGCGATTTTGGGACAAAAATAAAATTTTTCAAAAGTGGTAAAATTTGGTATCAAATGAAAGCCCTAAGTGAGCTGAGCAACTTTTGCCATAGAACTGCACACCCAAAGTGGCTGTGGAGTGCTGTGGTGGGGACTTCGGCGATTTTGGGTCAAAAATAAAATTTTTCAAAAGTGGTAAAATTTGGTATCAAATGAAAGCCCTAAGTGAGCTGAGCAACTTTTGCGGTGTCGGATTTATGCCTTTCTCAACCGGAATTTAATCATAGAGAAGTAATGAAAAACGCCTGCCTGCAGTCACTAAGGCCGAAGCCTTAGTCCGAACAGGAGAGAGCCAATCGGCGCTGTGAGCGCTCTTACCCAGAGAGAACTAGTCTCTGGAGCTCCTGCCTGGTTGTCCAACGAAGTACAGCCAGCTCGGCTCTATCTGTCTATCTATCTAAGATTTGTCTTGAATGGATTAAAATAAAATTTTTTCTGATTATTAGTAAATTTTGTAAAGGAATGTAGTAAATTTGCCTATTTTGTAATTGATCACATGCTTGCAATGTTATGTCATAAATGTGATATGATACCGATTGTCACGCCTTCTTTTTGTACGAATATGCTCTATATTTATGCATTAATGTTGGTTTTGTAATGGTATATGCAATCCGAAATAAATAGCATAGACTTCGGCTCTATCTGTGCTGCAACATAGCCAGAGAAGGTTTTATCAAAACCTCTCTGACTGTGCTATGCACAGAAAGAGGACTCTGTTTGGGACTGTTTACCTTGAAAAGGACTGTTTACCTCATTTTCTTGACGTCAACCGGAATTTAAAGGATAGACATAGGCCCAACACACATATTACCCCCTTTTGTGCGGAGCATTTTTGTTACTTGTATATATACAATACAACCGTCGAATAGGAGAAACCGAAAAAAACATCACCGCCATAACCGGTCCGGGGCGCAACTTTTTAACGGTAAGAGATACGGGGCTGAAACTTCCCAGACATACTAAAAGCTCGATGTGCTTTACAATTTGCGCATGAAATCTGCGCAGGATTTTGGGCAGCTTATTTTACTCTATCTCCAGCCACTTTTCACACATACTTTAACCGGGACCCCTATAAAAACAGGCTTTTTATACTGTATTTTTGGCATTTTTAGCCCATCTTATTCCCCTCCCCCCACTTTTGGGCCTCCTCCCACTAGTGAGGGGGAGGGGGCGTCCCCCCCTTATCTTTGCCTAGAAAAACCCCAGTTCGATGGGCGAGACCGAGACTCCTAGCCCTGGTGGCCAAAGCAGAGCCTTAGTCCGAAACAAGAGAGAGTCCATTGATCACAGTGAGCACTTTTACCCTAAAGACCTCAAAACCCCTTTAAGGTACTCTGACCAATCTCTCCAAAATCCAAACTAAGAAAGAAGGTATATATGGGGGAGAGTAGGTCTACGCACCACATCAGAATAGGACAGCTGTTGAGACCAGCTGCGACAGACCAGTTCACAGCGCAGACGCTGACGCACGTCCAGACTCAGCCAGATCTTCTGCAGCACTACCGAGGGCAGATCGTGGATGCTGAGCGGATGATCATCGGGTTCAGCAGTCAATTCTAGAAAACAAAAAATAGTAAAAAACTAAAAAGAAGTTATATATATACCTGCTTTGCTTACTTGCAAATGATACGTACGTACATATTATATATATAGGGGGGTGGGGCAACTTGGGACAAAAATTTTGGCAGAAATGCTGCCATTCGTCATAGCCCTGACTGATCTAGACAAAAATTATGCCTATCGATTCTGCGAGCTCGGGGCTACATGGAACTACAGCGTTTTTGCTATATATTCAAAGCGTTAGTGCACTACGACAATAAACGTGTCGTCCCAAGTTAGAAATTCTAAGTTGCCCCGCAGTCCAACTTGGGATGAAGGTGGCGATCGGAAGCGGTTTCAACCAGCTATCATTAATTCCTTTGGCTAAAATCGAAGGAAACTTTATCTAAAATGTAGACGAAGTCGAGACGAACAAAATGATACCAAAACTGCGCAGTAATTGGAAAGGTTTCAAGCTTTAAGGGTCCCAAAGCCAATTTTCTATTTTTAATGCAATTTTAACACTGATTTTTGAAATTTCTTCGCACACGGTTCTAAATAAAAGTCAAATGCTTTAAAATGACCAAATTATGACTTCCATGTTTTGGTTTTGCATTACCTGCCATTTGTTTGTACTATTTTTTGAAGTTTTCCAGCCTTAGCCAACGCCATCAAAGGGTGTAAAGATTTTGCAAAAATTGTCGGTAAAAGTTCATAGTAAAGCCTTCAAACAATGTTTTTTGGATTCTGCAGTAAAAAATACCCATGCAGGTAAAGTTTGAACATAATGGGAGTGATAAGAAGGATTTTATTAGCCAAACAGTTCTTTGAACAATTTCAAAATTTTTGTTTTACCTCGATAAAAATTTTTGTGTACGCATTAGCAAAAAAGCATTAATGTCACTGAAAAATTCAGGATATTTTACCCTAGAAAACATGTTTTCATGGCTCCGCAATTGGAGTTATTACAGGAATTTTTAAATTTGAAAAAGGTATACTTTTTTTTGGATAGAAAATGTGACTTGTATAGTTGGATGTAAAATGACACACATAAAACGTATATGGCCGATTTTTTGTTTACTAGAAAGTAAAATGCACGTGCTTTCAGAAAAATATAAATTTATGCAAATTAGGTGGGAGAATAGTATGGTATAGGCTTAAACAGATGTTAGGTCAATTTTTTCCAATGTTGCCCCGGGTTCCCAAGTTGCCCCACCCCCCTATACATATATATAGCATTTTATGCCACTAGAAAGCTCTCAATTTTTAGCTTATAATACATAATAGTCACCAAAATCCAGGGGATTTAGACAACAGGGTACTAACAGACTATATACATCACATGAGAGCTTACCCACTGTTCCCTCGTCATTTGTATTGGGAGATTTCAAGCAAGCACATCCAGAACTATTGAGTTCTACAGCCATTTTCACTAATAAATAAGAAATAAAAGAGGGTTCGTTCACACGCAGGTTGTACGATATACATATGTATACGTATATATATACGTAATGTACGTTCACGGAAAGAGTGACCGTTGGCGAAATTGACAAATTGGCGATTTTAGCAAATTTATCTATATACATTTTGGATCTTAAGTGTGAGCATATTTTTAAAGCAAATTTAAACAAGCTCATAAACCAACTCTTTCGCGAAAATTGCCTTTGAAAATTTAAAAAATTCCAAAATTGCCTAAAAGTTCAGAAAATGTTGGCGAAAAATTCTGCGAGAGTTTATTTCGCGAACGACTTGGTTAATGAGCTTAGTTGCAAAATATGCTCAAGCTAAAGGTCCACAAATGTAGCTAAATTTGCAAAAATTGCCAGTTTTTTCTGGAAATTTCGCCAACGGTCACTCTTTCCGTGAAATGTATCATAGGGGTCGCGGCAGCGACCCCTATAATATGTGTGAAAAGTGGCTGGAGACAGTGTAAAATAAGCTGCGCAGAAGCGCAAATTTCATGCGCAAATTGTAGAGCACATCGAGTTTAGTATGTCTGTGAAGTTTCAGCCCCGTATCACTTACCGTTAAAAAGTTGCACCCCGGACCGGTGTACACGTAAATTATTACTCCCGTAAATTTTTACTCCCCCAGTAATAATTTTCTAGGAAATGTTTACTCCCCTTAGGAAATTTTTACTCCCCCAAAATAGAAAAGATAGGAATCGCGAAAGAAAAAAGAAAAGAAAAAATTGAAAAGATTTTGAAATTTCACCCTAGACTTGACAGTTTCGTCAAACTAGAAGTATTTTAATTACGACTTGCTTGATTATAGCTTGCCTAATGCCCTAACCAGAAGCAGATTTAGATTTGATTTTTCTGAAAACTAATAGGGCAGTGCTGCAGTTGCTGTTTTCTGTTGATTCTAAAAATACTTAAGCCAGGTTCACACTGCACATTTTTTAAGGTTTAAGGTTTTAGGTTTAACGTTAACGTTTAAGGTTTAAGAAAGCCGAGTTAAAATATTTATGAATTTTCATAAAAACCTATGAAAATGGTACTAAAAATGCCAATTAAATTGAATTATGCTTCAACTTCAACTATAATTATGATTAAGTGAAATCAGCAATAACCTTACTAAAAAATCTGCGTTTTTCATCGAGGGAATAGACATCATCGAACAATAATTTTGGGTTCGAAGCAATAAATATTTTCTTCAACTGTCGAATCAGCTGGCCAAACAAAGATCAAAAGGACCACCTGTTGAGCTGCATAAAACATGGACAGGAAAGAGTTAACATAATATTGATTTGCCCACTGACATTGGAACTGAAGCTTCCTTCTGGTTCAGCAAACTGTTCAATTGAATTTATATAGATATCTATAGACTAGGGATCGACCGGAACTCCAAAAAACCGGAACCGGAACTGGCTTTAAAAAGCCGGAACCGGAACCGGAACCAGCTCTTTAACACTACAAAAATCGAAAATTTTTTCGGACGTTTTGGACAAATTTTGCTCAATTTTTTGCTGTTTTGTAGTTACTACAACATTTTAATAAGGTTTGAATTTTATTTTATATAGTTATTTCAATGCAAAAACATGAAATTGCAATTTATTAAGAGAATTTTGTCTTATAGCATAAACTTTACTATAGCTTTAAGATTTTAATTATACACGGTATAAATATGCTATATATATTTATATTATATATTCAAGCGCATTTCCTATGAATAAACGGCATTTATATTTTACATTGTCGAATTTCGATGAATAATTTAATCGAAAGCAAGTTGACTTAAGGTGCTGGTATCGCTTTGTGTAAATTCGACCCTACAAGCTTCAATTCTTTATGAAAGTACCTGAAACTTTCCAAATACATTATTTTCGTGCTCTTTAGCATTCTGGGACCAGTCCCGGATTTTTAAGTGTAAAGATAGGAAAGTTTTGGTTTTTGCTTCTATTCTCTCAGTACATGGTCTCCACACCGGATTGGTTGTTATGGCTGGAAAGAGGGCACCAAAATGAACATTTTTGCTTTTACAACTTTTGAGCTACCTCTAGTGGTTAAGGCAGTATAAGCCAAAAACGATTTTTGGGGTCAAAAAATGGCCATTTTTGACGAAATCAGTTTTTTCAAAATTACCGCCAAATCTTACAGACAATTTCGGCTTATTTATACTCAATCGATACACTGTCCAATTGCCCATTTTATCAATACCTATTCGCTGGAGTTCGTTACTTTATGCTAGGAAATTCGCCGAAAAAACATTTTGGCAAAATTGCGATTATTTTATTTTGAACATTGATTTCTCAAAAACTGCCCAATGGATTCGCGTGATTTTTGGCTGAATGAAAATTCGCCCTATTGCGGAGGGACATTTTTCTTGGTTTGAGCTAAAACTTCTCCAGTTGTGAGAAAACTGAATAGAAAGTTGCGAAATTTCGTGTCATCGCGCATTTGCCGGATTTTCTGGAGTACTGAGACTTGTTGAGCCAAATCCAAAAAAATGTCCCTCGGCCCACATGTCCTTCGTATCATGGCACAAGAAAAAATTTTGGCCGATTCTACAGTTTTGAGAAATCGATGTTCAAAAATTCTTGGTCTATATTCAGTCTGTCAGATGTCAGCATGTCGGAAGTTTTTTGTTATTTTTTGCCAATTTTGCTAGTTTCGTAAGCTCATGTTAATTTACAGATTATAAGCTTTAAAACGATGTATAAAGCTCTTTCCAACTCCCAAAATTGCGAAAGTTATAGCGTTTCGAAAAATCACCACAAAAGCACTGCACAAAAGGATACCAGCACCTTAAAGGAGATTTAATGGCAAATAAAATTTAATTTATTACTTGGTTAAGCTGACTTTTAAATTAAGCTAAATAAGTAGATAGAAATTGATTCCACGAAATTTTTGCGAGCAGCAACAACTGCTCCTTCGACAAAATAAGTCATAAACATGTTTAGTTTTTATCTGGCTTGCCTGATAACTTCTAGTCATAATCAAAAAGTTCATTTAACTTAACTAGAGCCTCAAGAAAAGTTGCAGCATTGTCAAATCAAAATAAAAAATTGTCGCGAAAAAATTATGCCGCCATTGATATATATTTTAGAAAATGAGAGATATATACCTGTTACAATTTTAGTTTACTTTCATTCTCTCTGTACTCAAGACAAAATTAAAATAAATATTCCGAAAATTACAAATCTTGAACAAATTTCGTAATGTAATATCTAATCTAACTGTATTTGGCTATGAACTTAGGTATATATAAACATCAGCTACATAAGCTAAACTTGTTTAGAACATCGGCTTTTATATAATTCCTTAGCTTGTCATTAAAACTTAGTATATATTATTACTTTGTTATTGGAGTTTTCTGAGTAAAATGCAAATGGCTTTTGCATGGTTGCATGCAATACATATATATATAAATTTTCATCCATTAATCATATAAGAAAAAGTTTTTCACAGGATTCACAAACAGTTGAGTTGAATTAAACAAATTCTCCAAGTTGAATTAAACGATATTTCTCCTTTTTTGCTAGCTATATTTAAATTTTGAAATTTAAATGACGTTTCTTCAAAAATATTTTTAAAAACCCTTGCTTTTGTTCCATGCGTAATTTTAATATATAATTCTGTTAATCTCCGTAATAATTACTGAACAAACATGCAACAAACTTACGTAGTCCATGCTATTTAAACAATGAAAACGATCAAATTTAAGCTTAAACTGACATTTGATCATACAACAGTGCACTGTATAATTCTGAAATAGCGTTAGGTCTACGCCTTAAAGCTTCAATCATTTCCTAGCATTAGGTATCTTCTACCAATACTTAAATTTAAAAGTGTCGGCGGACTTGTGCTATCTATTAATCTGATTTTAAGTATATATATATATATATATATATATATATATATATATATATATATATATATATATATATATATATATATACGGTAAAATGGGGTAACTTCGGCAGGTTTTCAAAATTTGAAGCAGTGCAACTGTTGTATTATTAGCCCTACCAAGCCAGGTTTGGTATTAATTTGACGCTTTCGACGTCCTCTATCGCGCTCCGCTGTCATAAGTTGACATTTCGGAGTGCAATATTAATTTTTTTAAAAAATGGCCAGGTGCCGAAGTTACCCCCAGGTGGGGTGATTTCGGCACCAGCCATAAATTAGCTTGTTTTATCGATTTAACCTCCCCTAGGGGCAACATTGGCATGTTTGGAAGTTTTTAAAAAATTGCTGATTCATCCAACAACAGTATACAACAAAAGCAAGGCTTCTGAAGCATGAAAACAAGGTTTTCTGTAAAACTACAAGAAGTAACCAGTACTGACAATAAAAAAGGCGCATTAAGTGAAGCGTTACTCCTCAACTGACTAGTAAAAAAACAAGAACAAGCATACAGTTCAAAAAGCAAACAAAAATACGAAATAAAGTGATTTCAAAGAGGCAGTGGGATTCATATTTGGCAGTTGGATTTGGAATGTTCAAAAAATGCAAAGCTCGTATAGGAAGGGTTGTTAAGCAAAAATTTTATCTCGCACGTCAAGAAACTGGTCCCTGATCTTATCCATTGCGTCATCTGATATTTATAAACAGGCGGGAGGTTGCCGGAATTGGTGGATCCTTCAGTTTTCCAAAAATTTATACCCGTGGAAACCATCCTCCATCGGGATTTATGGGCCAATGGAACTCGGTGGCTGCACTACCAGAATGCATGAAATTGACTTTAAACTCAACCGTTTTGGTAGCAGAATCTCCCCAGAAAGTTGTGCCGAAGTTACCCCAAAAGTCATGTGGCAGCGGGGGTAATTGTGGCAGGAGGAATAAATGTAAATTGGTTCAACAAAACAAAAAGGGAACTATTTCATTGAAAAATTCAGAGGTTTAGCATTAAGAAATGATAAATTTAGTATGCCTATCACGAACAGAACACAAATAAGCTGTCCTACTTTGAAACACACTTTTTTCGATAAATTAAGGAGTTGGAATAAAGTAAGACTTGGGTGATGAAAAAAGTGTCTATTACGAACATAATTTGCATATTCGTAATCAGCGCACTACGAGGGTAATTCCGACATGTTCATCAGGCTGGAATAGTGAATAATAAGTCCTATACATTAATTCAAAGTGGTTTGTCACAGGTATGCCAATATTACCCCTTGAATCCGAAGTTACCCCGTTTTACCGTATCATAGGGGTCGCGGCAGCGACCCCTATAATATGTGTGAAAAGTGGCTGGAGACAGTGTAAAATAAGCTGCGCAGAAGCTGCGCAAAATCCTGCGCAGATCCTGCGCAGATTTCATGCGCAATTTGTAGAGCACATCGAGTTTAGTATGTCTGTGAAGTTTCAGCCCCGTATCACTTACCGTTAAAAAGTTGCGCCCCGGACCGGTTATGGCGGCGATGTTTTTTTTTCCGGTTTCTCCTATTTGATGGTTGTATTGTACATAATGTTCGCCGCTTTCACGTGATCTGCAGCGGTGGGCCAACCTAAAGGGCTATGGGGTCTAGTAGTACCCTCTAAAGAATTTAAGAATCACAACTTTTTTTGCGCCGCAGCTGCGCCACAGCGCCGCAGTGGCGCCGCAAAGTCGGCTCATAGCGAAAAGTGACCATTTTTGTGGTCGTCGCTCAGGTCGAACGTTACGAACTGGAGCTGATTTCTTTTTATATTCAGAAATTACATATATTGAACTAACTAACGGTCCAGGTTGCGTTTCTCTATCACTTCCCTAGCGACCACAGTGGCCCGTCAAAGATGGCGAAAATTCGAAAAATGAAAAATCGAAATTTCTCGCTATCTATTTAACTTTGAACGCTCAAATCTTCCATACAATGGTTTTCTGGCACGGAGAATCGATTCCCGCAGTCAGTTTTACCGTCAGACCCACCCATCTTGCTGGGCTGGTTCCACTTTGCCGTCGGGAGGGTCAAGTCGGAAACCGCTTCCTGGAGGTCCATAGTAGGCTTTACCTGGCCTCTCAAAACTTTGTCTATAGGGGTTTTCTGGTGCGCCCAGCTCATTCCCGGTGTCCTTTTTGCCGTAGGACTCATCCATCTTGCTGTGCTGGTTCCACTTTGCCGTCTGGAGGGTCATGTCGGAAACCGCTTCCTGGAGGTCCATAGTAGGCTCTACCTGGCCTCTCAAAACTTTGTCTATAGGGGTTTTCTGGTGTGCCCAGCTCATTCCCGGTATCCGTTTTGCCGTCCGACGTACCTATTTTGCTGGGCTGGTTCCACTTTGCCGTTTGAAGGGTCAGTCGGGTGGGGGGTCAAGTGGTCGAAAATAAAATTTTTCAAAAGTGGTCAAATTTGGTACCAAATGAAAGCCCTAAGCGAGCTGAGCAACTTTTGTCATAGAACTGCATGCTCAAAGTGGCTGTAGAGTGCTGTGGTGGGGTGGGGTGGGGACTTAGGCGATTTTCGGTCAAAAATGAAAGTTTTCAAAAGTGGTCAAATTTGGTACCAAATGAAAGCCCTAAGCGAGCTGAGCAACTTTTGTCATAGAACTGCATGCTCAAAGTGGCTGTAGAGTGCTGTGGTGGGGTGGGGTGGGGACTTAAACGATTTTCGGTCAAAAATGAAAGTTTTCAAAAGTGGTCAAATTTGGTACCAAATGAAAGCCCTAAGCGAGCTGAGCAACTTTTGTCATAGAACTGCATGCTCAAAGTGGCTGTAGGGTGCTGTGGTGGGGTGGGGTGGGGACTTAGGCGATTTTCGGTCAAAAATGAAAGTTTTCAAAAGTGGTCAAATTTGGTATCAAATGAAAGCCCTAAGTGAGCTGAGCAACTTTTGACATGGAACCATCCACCAATATTTGCTGTGGCAAATAACGTCACGTGCCCATGAAACTTTTGTCTTTACTTCTTCAACCGGAATTTAAAGGATATATATACCTATATATTTATATTTATTATATATTTAAAGGATATTTAAAGGATATATATATACGATACAGCCAACACACACATAATATCCTCTTTTGTGCGGAGCATTTTTGTTACTTGTATATATATATATATATGTATAGTGTTCTGTGAAGTTGTATAAGCATTGATTGTGCAGAGTCGTGGATATACTTACACACTTTAAAGATACGAAACTCAAGGTCTTTGCTAAAATCGCTAAGAAAAATTGAGTTTCTAGCTTGAATTTTCCAGAAACCTCTAGCTTTTGCTGGGGGGTTGCCAGCCCCAGACCGCCGCTTTTTAAATTCATGTTTCTTGATCTGGTCGTTGTACTGATTGCATTGGTTTCTGTAGTTATATATATATACGCACACAATTTTTTGAAGTCTTTCTATATATATATACGTATATATAAGCTTTTATTTTTAAAATTTTGTGAATGTTGCCAAATCATAATTTTAAAGATTTCTCTTGCTTGGTAGTTTGCTAATATTTTAGAATTTTACTGGCTGCCGGAATCAAAATTTTGTGTGTTTGTATTGAGAATTTTCCTCAGATTACAAACTTTTCTCAGCTTCTCCCCAGATCCCGGGCGTCTCCAATTTCAAATTTTTATTCTTGTAAAAACACACGTACGTATACGTGCTTCAACTTCGAAAACTGTTTGTAATACAGGGTATTTTTTACCGGAGAGGAGAGGGGAGTGGCTCCTCCGAAATTGACCTTCCTCCCGAAAATGCCTTCCCCCCCCCCGGAAATCGCCCCCTCCCGGGATTTTTTGGAGGCTCAAATTTTTGCCAAAATAGGCCAATTTTCAAAAACTTTCTATTTTTTCGTAAAAATAGCTATTTTTAGCTTACATCCTGGCATGTTTGAGAACTTTTTTTTACAATACAATTTTTTGGGTCATTTTAGCAAAAAATCTCCCCCCCCCCCCCCCGGGCCGCCCGTGGGGCTCCCCGGGAAGCCCCCCCCCCCCCCGGAAAAATCCCTGAAAATACCCTGTAACATAACATGGGTGGGTAGTATTATTCGTTAAATGTTAAAAATCTGTTTAAATACAAGCGAATTAATAAAATTCATTAGTTTTCTTTGAAAAGCTAAAAAATATGAATTTAGCAATTTTTGAGACATTCCGCAAAAAATTTTGGAGGACTGCATAAAAGTATGTAAACAGTTTCGACGGAAAAAACAACCGTAACGGAATTTCTAGGTTGGTGTTTAACCATCATTTTTATCATCCTCGCATTGATGATTTTTTCAGGGGAGGCCTGAAGGTTCCGCTGATGGTATATAGTTTCTGCAATACAAATAACTATGTCTGTATGATCAAATGTAACTGTGACCAGAATGTGTGGCATTTTTAGTTTGGGGAGCTGCGGACGTCTTTCCATATTCAGAGCCCATTGCCACTTTTAGGAAAGCATCTTAGACACTTTTGGCGTGTATCACATCAATAATTAGAGTGACGGAGGAGCAACTAGAGAGCGGAGAAACAACAAAGATTCATTACTCAATGAATGCTTGCTTCTCAAGGAAGATCTGGAAAAGTAACTGGCTTATTTCTAGGCCAAAATTTATAGGGGGTTCGAACCAGCCCGCCCCATGGCTGACCAAATATGGGGGGCATATTTTTGAAAGAATGTGTGAATTGCTAGGCATGGGCACACCCAGGAAGGGGTTTTGGGGGTTCCGACCCCCCTTTTTGTCCGACCCCCCCCCCCCGGGAATTTTCGGGGAGAAAGCAAAAATTGAGCTATTTTTAGTGCATAAAATTAAAAACTATGAAAATTTTTCGCGTCTGCGGCGCTTTTCTATTTCAATTTTTCTAATTTTTCTCGCCTGTGGCGCTTTTCTATCTCGATTTTTAAAATTTTCTAGCCTGCGGCACTTTTCTGTCCCGGTTTTTTAAAATTTTTCTCGCCTGCGGGGCTTTTCTAACTGAATTTTCAAAATTTTTCGGGCCTGCGGCGTTTTTCTATCTCGATTTTTAAAACTTTTCTCGCCTGCGGCGCTTTTCAAGCTGAATTTTCAAAATTTTTCTCGCCTGCGACGCTATTATGTATATATTAACGTTTACAAGGTTTTGGAACCTGCGGCGCTTTTTTACCTCAATTTTTCTCGCCTGCGGCGCTTTCTTATCTCCATTTTACTGAATTTCCGCGCCTGCGGTACTTTTCTATCTCGATTTCAAAAAAGTGCGTACCTGCTTTTCTATGTCATGTTTTTTAACTTTTCGCGCCTGCGGCACTATTCTATATCGATTTTAACAATTTAAAATTTTAACAATGCGCCTCGCAAAGCTTTTTATTCAAATCTTTTCAAACTTTTCAATACAAATTTTGCCATTATGTCAAAGAATTTCTCAACTTTTATTGAAATCTTTTTAAAGATTTCCATTACGGCTTTTTTCAGAGTTTCAAAAATTTTCTCAACTTCTGGGGGGGCTCCGCGACCTCCCGCGACGGCTAGCGACGGACGACTCCTATGTAAATCTCGTAATTTTTGTGGCTCCCAAAACGAACTCTTTGTTGAAAAGTTCGCCGCCGCCGCCAGCCCTCCCCCCCCCCCAGAGTAAACGTGTCAGGCGAAGGCAAAAAATTTTTTCCGGCTCGACCCCCCCTTTTCAAAATCCTGGGTGCGCCCCTGTTGCTAGGGTTTTTTGTGCAAAAATTGCCAAAAATCGCTAAAAAATGACTACTTTTAGGTGCTTTTTTACGCTAAAATACGGAGCGAAATGTCGTTAAAAATCTGGCGAAGCCGGAAAAAATTTTAAAACTTTACGGTAAAAATGGAAAAATTTGGCAGTTTTTCGGGTTATGGGTGGGACGTCGAAATTTATGGGGCTACTCGAATGGCGGGGGATCGCCGACTGGAGGGCGCCCCCCACCCTCCTCCCCCAGTAAAAATAAGCCAGGTAAAGGAAAGTTCAGAAATAAATCAGAAAACATTGAGAAAATAACAGAAGTAGTTTAGAAAACAAACAGATATTAATTACAAATAATATGGAAAATGTCCTTTTTTAGGGAAAACATTGAGAAAACGTTAAGGAACTTGCTAGAAAACGCTAAGAAATTATTTAGAAAACAATTAGAAAGTGGGCCTCCGTTAGAAAACAATTAGAAATAATGTTCAGTTAACTGCTGGAAAGTTTTTGGAAAAAATAGAACCTTTTTTCTAATTGTTTTCTAAAATTGGGCTTCGTGTGGGGTCTGGCCTCTCCGTGGGGGGGTCTCACAGGGGGTAAACTGTAGCCTGGTTCACCTATGCGGACATGTTACATGCATAACATGGTATTTTGGGCACCCTGGTGGGAGGAATTGGGCCTCGGCACTGGCTTTTACGCTCGGCAATTTCCGGACGACCTTGCTGTAGCTGCTGCCAAATTGGGGCTCCGAATCAACCCAACCAAAACCAAGGTTTTTGGCTCTCCCAATATCCAACTGAACGGTAAGCAAATTGAGGAAGTCGCTTGCTTCACATACTTGGGATCTAAGATCTGCGCCAATAACATCTCTCCGGCAGAAAAACTTGATTTTTTGCAAAAAAATTAGAATTTTTCCAAAATATTTCGAATTTTTACTTGTTTTGAGGCAAAATTTTCAAAATTTCAAGGGTGGGATCGGCTCCGCACTTTTCCATTTGGTGGGAGGGGGTAGCGTACCTTGAGAAAACGTTTGCGGAGGGGGTAGCCGAAATTAGGGTGGGTGGGGTCAGCCGTTTTGAGGTGGGGTGGGGTGCGGAAAAATCGAATGTGGGGGAGGGGGTAAAAAATTTTTTGGGCAAAAATTTAGAAAAAAATAGCAAATTTGCTAAAAAAAGCGTTATTTCCAACTACAAAATCAACAATATTTCTTCGTTTTTGCTCATTTGTTCGAAAAAACTTGGATTTTTTGCAGAAATTTCAAATTTTTCCAAAAAATTTCGAATTTTTACTAATTTTGGGCATATTTTTGAAGCAAAATTTTCAAAATTTTGAGAGTGGGGCCTGCCAAATTTGGGCGGGTGGGGTCTGGGATTTGGCCATTTATTTGGGGGTAGGGTCTGCCTCCAAAATTTTGAGGGTGGGGTCGGTACTTTTCCATTTGGGCTGAGGGGTTCCCCCCCCCAGGTACACCTATCATCATAGGTGAACCAGGCTACAGTTTACCCCCTGTGAGACCCCCCCCCCCACGGAGAGGCCAGACCCCCCTCCCCCCCTACCCGACCTCAACTACTCCCCCCCCCAAGTCGAGCTCAAACCCCCCTCCCCCCCTAAAATTGGGTCCAAACCAAGTAAAAAATGCAAAATTTGGCACTTATTTAGATGGGGGGGGGGCGATTTTTTCGCCTTGGTCCCCCCTTATGGTTCGAAAAAATTTTTGTCTCCGATTTGGCTGAGAAGTTGCCCTTGGGGTAAATCGAGGTCGCTGATTTCAGAAATCGAATCGAGAGATCGATCCGATCGATCGATCGATCAGTAGAATCAGCAGAATCAAAATCGATCAAAAAATTTTTTGTCTCCGATTTTCGCGAAAAGTCGCCACTAGGGTAATTCGGGGCCGCTGATTCCGAATCTGCAATCGAAATTTCGATCCGAGCTGCCAAAATCGAGTTATTGTCGAATTTTTAAAAAATCGATGAAAATCGACTTTTGCGGGCGAACGATCGAGTTTTGTGAAATTTCGAGTGCAGATTCGGAATCAGCGGCCCTGAATTACCCTAGGGGCGACTTTTTGCGAAAATCCGTGACAAAAAATTTTTTGATCGATTTTGATCGATCGATTCTACTGATCGATCGATCGATCGGATCGATCTCTCGATTCGATTTTTGCAATCAGCGACCTCGATTTACCCTAAGGGCAACTTCTTAGCCAAATCGGACACAAAAAATTTTTTCGAACCATAAGGGGGGACCAAGGCGAAAAAATCGCCCCCCCCATCCATAGGTGTAACGGAGATTTGGGGTGGGGGAGGCGCCCCCCCCAACATTTTCTGGGGGGGGCCCCCTCTGGCGACCCCCCCCAACCCCCCCCCCCCAGGACCTCCCCCAACCCTCCCCCAAAAAAATTTTTCATTTTTTATGCCAAAAATTGCATTTTCAACCGTTTCTAATGATAAAAAACATCTAACCATAAAGTAATTTTAACATTAGACAGTGGTTTTAAACTCAAAAACTTGATTGCCAACATGTTTCCAAGTCCAAAATAAGGACAATATTGAGTCATAAGATCCATAATACAGTTAAAAACGTGTATTTCTCATAATAATAAACAGTTTAAGCCAAAAATTTGGACATTTTTGAAAATTTTTTCAAAATTTACCCTAAAAATACCCAATTTTAGGCCATTTTTCGCGCCTTCGGCGCGACTCCCCCCCCCCCCCCCCAGTTGGGGGGGGACGTCCCCCCCCAAAAAGTTTTGGGGGAGGGTTGAAAAAAGGCTTGGGGGGGGGCCACCCCCCCCCCAACCCCCCCCCACCTTACACCTATGCCCCCATCTAAATAAGTGCCCAAAATTTTTGAAAAATTTTTTTTGCAATTTATGAAAATTTTTGAAAAAAATTCGAAAAAATGGCTATAAATCAGCTGTAAACAGCTAAAGATGGTTATTTATAGCAATTAAAAGGTAATATGCACAATTATAAACCACAATCTGGGCTAATTTAAGCATATTTTAGCACAAATTTGTCGATTTCCAAGCCCTATTTTCGCATACGAAAACTATTGACAGAAGCTTTTGAGTACGTTTAATGTACTGCACTTCGAAAAAGGAGCATTTTTAGCTAAAAAAACTTGGGTACAGTTTAAAGGGGGTCCTCCCCCCCCCCCCAAATTTCGGATTTGGGTGGGGTCCCCCGAGCCAAATTTGGGCCTTCTACTCCCCCCCCAACCCAAACAGGTGGTACACCTATGCCTATCATGCCCCAGGTACACCTATGTGCACCACCATAGATGTAACGGGGATTTGGGTTGGGGGGCCCTCCCCCGGAATTTTGGGGGGGCCCCCTTTTTCGATCCCCCCAAACCCCCCCCCCCCCGGCCACGACCCCCCCCCCCCCAAACCTCCCGCAAAAAAATTTTTCTATTTTTATGCCAAAAATCGCATTTTCAGCCATTGCTAATGCCGAAAAACATGAAATCATTAAGTAATTTTAACATTAGACAGTGTTTTTAAACTCGAAAACTTGATTGTCAACATGTTTCTGAGTCTAGAATAAGGTCAATATTGAGTCTAGAAGTCCATAAAACCGTTATAAACCTGTATTACTCGCGATAATAAACACGTTACTGTTTTGAAAAAGTTTGCATAATTTATACTAAAAATGCCCAATTTTCGGCCAATTTTCGCGCAGTCGGCGAGACTCCCCCCCCCCCCCTGTTGGGGGGCCGGGGGCCCCCAAAAATTTCGGGGGGGGGGGGGGGTTTGGTAAAATGCCCCCCCCCCCCCCCCAATTACACCTATGTTCACCACCACTCCACTTCCCCCTCACACAGTCTCGAATTTGCAAAGCCTGACAAAGGTTGCAAAACTTTGAAAATTCGGATCCAAGGGGAAATAGTATTTTAAATTTAATTAGTGCAAGTACATATCTGGAGACACACTTTATCCGTTTTAAGAAAAAACAATTCTCAAGAACTCAAGTTTAATTATGACCAGAGATCCTATCCACCACTTCACAGAACCCTGATGTTTTAGACGCGCAACTGCTCGTTTTCAGTGAGCGGTAGAGAACAGTACGACCAACTGCGCCGTCGCTTCAGTCTGAAAGCAAAAAGCCTGTTTCAGAGACTGCTATCTTATGTATGTCATACGTCTTTTGTCCATACATTAACACGGGGTCCGATTCGGGGGGGGGGGTTTTCCGCGACGTCGGCGACGGGTCTACCCCTAAAAAATTCCAAAATTAGAAGGGGTCTGCCCCGAAATTAGCAAAAATTGCGAATTTTTAACGCTTTGACTAAAAATTAGTAAAAAATGACAATTTTTAGCGATTTCTAAGAAATTTTTTGAAAAAATTCGCTAAAATTTAATAAAAAATTACCTATTTTTTAAAAACCCTGAGGGGTCTACCCTTTTTTCCTTTCTGGACGAGAGGGTCTGCCCTTGTTCCTTTTTGCTGAGGGGGTCTACCCGTTTTTTGTTAGTCTGGGGGGGTTGCACATAGAGTTGGGACCGGTTCCACTAGAACCGGTTGGAACCGGAACCGGAACCGAACCGGAAGGAATTTTAGAACCGGAACCGGAACCGGAACCGGTAGGATTTGGAACCGGCCGGTTCCACTCTTAAAAATGGACTTGAACTAATTTTTTTGCAGGAGTTTAAATTGTTCAAAAGCTGGATTTTGCTTTTGTGGTTGCCATTCACTGTTGCCATTCATATTGTCTTCAAATTTCTACTTCCTTTATTCCGGAAGGAATTTCGTAATTTTTTGTTTTCATGCTTCTGATTTTTCAAATTTTGTTAAGTAATTTTGTGTGTATTACAAAATGCAGTTGTGAAAATGTCTCTAAATTAATTTTAACGAATTTTTGAAATTTTTTGTTCTAAAATTCCAATTGTAATTGATGAAAGACGGGCACTTTCGTTCAGACGTGAACGATACATCGCCGAATGAAAACTTTAACCAGCTTACATATTTGAATATTAACCTCATAGAAAAGATGAGAGCTCGATGGAATATAGTCGGAAATTGAGTATGTCTTCTCAAAAAATTGGTAAATGAAAGGTGGTGTTGTCAGCACGCAAGATTTAAGCAACATTTTTTTAAGAAATAGTAAATTTTAGAGGAGTAGAAAACTTCGAAAGTTGAGTACTTATTTTCTTATTTTTAAGCTATCGGCAACGGAGACGAAAGTCAATCAAAGTTCAAATAATGGAACAGCATGTAGAAGTATCTGTTAGCTATTTTGTGTAATCAAGCGACTGTACATTTCCTCGTTAAATATAACTTTAATATATATATATCGCTATAGCTATGTGTATATATATATGTATATATAATGTGTGCCGGCTGTTATACTGTTCATTCCCATACTTAAAGTCAAGGGAGTTGGCAGCAAAAATAAGCCCATCGCAATATCGTGGCATCCTTACATATGTATATAATATATAAGTTGTTTCGAATTAGGGTTTCCAAGTTTAGCAATCCGAAGAAGGATAGCACTTACGTTAGTTTTTTGCTATTAGAACTGCAGTCGATTAAATGTTTTGGTTTGAAGCTTTTATTTCCTGTCTCCTATAATGGGCCAACTTCTTATCGGCTATATTTAGTTTTTCTTCGCAAGTTCTGTTTACTTCAGCACGTTCAGCTGCTGAACATCAACCAGTTGCTTGTTTGGTCCCTCTTACATTTCTGTTTTTAATGTATGATAGATATAAAGTCTTTGTCTTACTTTTCATTTATTTTTAATATAAATTTGTTTCCATCTAGTCATTAAGAATTCGCCAAAACTATGACTGCTTAATATTCAATTCAATTCACTCTTTCCTTCATTTGTCACATTGCCAAAGACTAGAACTTTCCGGTTTTATCTTGTTTACATGGAACAATGTCAGACTAACCTAATTTGCATATTGTAACATTGTTTGTTATGTCTGTCTTATTCCTGTTACTTCAGTTCTGCTTATGTCTAATATAAACTGGTTGTGTTTCTCCTTTAATCTAGGTCACATGGTGCCGGAAAACTAAAACGAACCTGTTTGTTATTTCCTGAATTTTTCAATCAATAGACTTAGCTCTTGGACTCAAGCATCTAAAGTTTATTTTCTATTGGCCTTTTTCAACAGCAACATTGTAGCTCAGTGCATTCTCGTGCCAACAATATTCAACCTTTTCAGGATTTTTTTTACGCTGTGGCTGCTCAGCTGTCATTTGGATTATACTTTGGGCATTTTTGTAGATCAATACAATTTGAATCTACAAACTTCCACAATTAATTTAGAATTTTACGCTGTGGCTGCTCCAATTCACTTTGGACTATTTTCAACATTGGGCCCCAAGAAATTATTGGGAAGAAGAAACAAAGGTGTAACTCAACACAATCTTGAGATTACATCTTCCATTAGATTTCCTGGTTCACTGTAAGTCAATTGATAATCCTTTGGCATTTCTGCAGCGTAGTACTTGCTGAGGTCTGCATTTGAGCTTACCTCCAAAACAGATTTCAAGTAAACTAACAGGAAATTTCAAGGTCAGTTAATCATTATTTGATCAAGTACATCAGATAGCTAGAAACGATGCCAGAACTTTCTAAGGAGCAGCTGAAACAACGACGTCAAGGATATAGGCTCAATGTTTCAAAGCTAATCAAGGAGGTTTCACAAATTTGGGAAACCAAATTAGAGAACACACCTATTGGCGAACAACTTATCCATTTTTCAGGATAAGTTGCATAAATATCCCCCAGAGTACCATTGCAGAACTCAACGACAATATTTTAGCTCAATGCGAACCCGACGAACTCGAAACTGAAATTGCCAATTCGGTTTCGTTTACTGAGGTCCATCTGGGATACTGTTTCAAAACTTACGGTCATGCTTAACTAGCTTCAATTGCAGCCACTCCACCTAGTAACGGTGGTCACGATAGTGAGCATGAATCCCTGTGGTAGGTACGACGACAGGTAGTGCCGGTATTAGGGTAAAGCTCCTAAACTAGATCTACAAAAATTCGATGGGAATTGCCTTAAGTGGCAAGAATTTCGGGACTCATTTGATTCAACCATCCATCGAAGCAATATGTTGGCCATTGACAAGTTCAAGTATCTCAAGGGTTCGTTGAAAGGAGATGCCTTGAACTTAGTCAGTGGGTACCGCCTCACAGCGGTCAATTACACCGCAGTAATTGACGCTTTGACGGAACGATATGGCAATAGAAGAGATTGCCATTTTCTTCCACTTCGAATCATCTGCTTGGCATGGCAGTGTCTTCAATCGAGATATCGAAATTACAGCAAACCTACGATGAATGTGAAAGGCACATTCGTAGTTTCCGTATCACTGGGCCTTACCCGAAGACGTATTTGGACAGGGTCTTCACACTGAGTATCCTGTCAAAGATGCCTCGTCCAATCAGAATTGAGTTGCACTTCTAGAATGGTTTCCAGACCACGGATCATATCCAATCTACGGGATTTGTTGCGAGAAGAAATCAAGGCTCGACAAATGGGCGAGTGGTCAATTGGTGAGTAATGGTGTCAAATCTCAACAAGAGTCCACTCTTACCAACAGTGCTAACAAAGGTCAACAGCAATCTTTCAATAGATAATAAAGAACCCAAGGCACGCCTTCAACAAGTACTCTTTCCCAGACTGCCAAGTCCACCGTAACGTGCTTGTTTTGTAAAAATAAGCACTTTCTCCGATCAGTGTGACAAGGTCAGAACTTTGGACGCTCGAAAGGCTATTGTTCAGTCTGGAAAGCACTGCTACAAGTGCCTGTCTGTTCAACATATCGCTTCCAATTGCAAAAAAAAGAGGAAAATGCTTTCACTTCGTGGTCAGCTGGAACACCATAGCTGTCTATGCCCAACCAAGTACGGGGAAATCTTCTGGAGCGTCGCTTTGCAATTCTGGTGCAACGGAATCGAATCCTCAGAATGCACACAGGCTTCTGGAGGTGGTTCAATCTTCAGTTTCGCTGGAGCGGTATTTTCATGCAAATGGCAGTTGTCGCGTCAATATTAAATGTGGTACAACAGCGAATCTTTTTCGATGGGGGCAGCTCTTGTTCCTACATTTCAACCAGATTGGCTAAGACACTGGGTCTGGAAATCGTCCGAAAAAAATAACTATTTCTAATGCACGATTCGAAGATTCGAATACGTCGGAGTAAAGATGTCATCTCAGAAGTCGACGTGGAACTTCCCACTGTCGATGGCACAATAGTTAATATCAACGCATTAGTTACAGATGTGATTACATGCCCTATTAAAAAGCTGTCATTGGATATGTCGAAGTTTCCTGTTCTTCAACGATTGACCTTAGCTGATCCGCCCAGTTCGACTACTGAATTCGTAGATATTGATATCCTGATAGGCAGCAACTTCTATTTTGATATTGTGGACGGAGAGCAAATCACTCTTAGCAATGGACTTAGGCTTCTAGGTTCCAAATTTGGATATATCACAGCAGGGAAGATTACTGGGATATCAGGTAGTCAACACGGCTTTACCTTTGTATCTTCGGTTTATCTGTCCTACAACTTGCAATGTAGAGCGATTCTGGAATCTGGAAGATATTGGAGTGAAAGACGACAGCTATCAAGAAAGACGATGAAGCGGCAGTGGAAAAGTTCAATTCCTCAATCCAGCAAGAGGGTGGCGGTATCAGGTTGGCTGGCCACTGGAAAGATGACCGTGAATGCCCTCCTGATAATTTCAAAAATTTGCATATTCGCGGTTAAGTTCGTTGCTACGTCGAATTCGAACCCAACCACAAGTTCTCGAGATCGGATGATCAAACTATCAAATCTCGAGTTAGAAGATGGGACTACTGAGCAGGTGATTTGGTCGTTGTTCTGAGAAACTGAAGCTTCATTACATTCCGTTTAAAATGGTGTCGTGAAGCCAGATCGATCAACAACGAAGATTCGCATTGTTTACGACTGCTACACTGTAAGGTCAACAAAGATTCACTCAGTCCTCAACGATTGTCTACTCAGAGGTCCTGTGCTCCTCAGAGATCTCTGTGGCTTGCTCACCTTCCAGAATTCAGATGTCATGGAATTGGTATGGTTAGCGATATAGAAAAGGCTTTTCTACAGGTTGGGCTTAAGATCAGAAGACCGAGATGTTGGCTAGGTTTCTATGGTTGAAGGATTGCCGAAATGCCATTAACACCCTAGTAATCTTCAAATCCTCCGTTTTACACGAATTCCATTCGGAGTGATATCGAGCCCATTTCTTCCTGCCAGCTACTGTCAAGCATCATTTGAATCAACAGTCTACGTCAAATTCAATTGATATTGCTAAGAATATTTATGTAGACAATGTCGAAAAGCGGACGCTGGTACTGTCCACGATTCCGTCGATTTTTATCAGGAAGCTTAAGCACTTGTTTAATGAGATCGGCATGAACTTACGAGAATGGTTTTCAAATTCAAGTGATGTTTTATCGATGATTCCAGAATCAGATCGAGGAAATGGCATTACAACCAAGGTGCTGAGGTCTAGTTTGTGAGGAACACTCAAAGCTGATACGCTGTCTTGTCCTGAGCCGAAGTGCCCGGACCTAATCAAAGAACTCACAAAACGCCAACTCATTCAAGAAGTCGCAAAGGTTTTTGATCCATGTGGACTAGTTTCGCCGGTCGTGGTGAAGGCGAAGATGTTAATTCAAGAAGCTTGGAAGCAGAAGCTGCTTTGGGACGATCACTTGCGCGAGAATATGTGACGGGAATGGGAACCTTGCATTCAAAGCTTGCATCAATGACCAGCAATCAAAATACCTCGAAATATTTTGATGGGAAGTATCAGTCAAACCGTTCAGCTTCATTGCTTCTGTGATGCATCAAAACGGGCATATGCTGCAGGGCTGTGTCCGAAGTGCATTCCGTTCAATCGAAGTATGTTTCAAGGCTGTTGGTAGCCAAAACAAAGCTTTGTCCAGTGAAGCCCGTAACTTTACCAAGGCTGAAATTAATGGCGGTGGTTATTGAAGCAGGGCTGATCAATTTTGTCAAGAAGGAACTTTTTTGTCTATCTGTTAGTCAAATGTTCATATGGACCGATTCAAAGTGTGTGCTGCACTGGCTCAGTTCAACAAGGTATTGACCGTTTTTGTACAACCGCGTTCGCGAAGTCAAGGCCAACGAGGATTGCTGTTTTCCTATACGTCCCAACGGAACTCAATCCAGCTGATTTGCCTTCTCGTGGTTGCGATTTTGAGGCCTTCAATCTTACCATGTGTGGTGGAAGGTCCCATTCTTGACACTGAGGAAGATCAATGGGCTAAAAATAGTTTACTAGATGAACCGGATCCGGCTGAGATGGTTTTGAGCTC
>JASAND010000529.1:0-21537 GCA_030248195.1 Trissonchulus latispiculum | reverse complement strand
CTTGCTTTAAAAAGCAAAAATGTGAAGCTCAGTGAGATCTTTCGAATGAATATAGTCATAACTGCATAGCTCCTGCCAAACGTTCAGAAATTGGGAAAAACCCTCTGACCGGAAATCTCAAATTTTTGAATCAGGATTGCGCGGAGGGTGTTAGAACGCTAAAAGACTTATTTCGGAAAGTTTCATCAAATTTCAGCTTGATTTACGCCACCAAACAACAATATGTGTCCAAAGGAATCACCACCTTAGACAAAGCGAAAGGTTAAAATTCTGCTCTTTTGAACTTCGATAAACTCAGGCCAATTAATACGAAAGAGGAATATAGCACAATTTTAAATCAGCCAAGCAAAACATTGAATTGTGAGTTATTTTTATAAATTAAAATCCTGAAGTTGTTGCTAAAATTTTATGAATTAAAAAGTCATCTGACATTTCCTTACCGATTTCTGTTTAGCCCTTTTAGCCACCATCGTTACAAGAGCCTTTAATAACAGCATGCCAATTAGTGGACTCAGAATTCTCACGATAAACTGAAAGAATATAACGAAATACTGTGTGTATATATATATATATATATATTATATACACAAGTAACAAAAATGCTCCGCACAAAAGGGGATAATATTTGTGTTGGGCCTAGTGTCACTGTCGTTTAAATTCCGGTTGAGAAAGCAAGTATATAAACCCAGCATGTTTGGGAGGGTGGTTCTTCGAGGAAACCCCCAGGCTTCATTTGACTCGAAATTTGACCACTTTTTTGAAAATTTTTAACGTTTGACCCAAAATCGCCTAAGTCCCCACCCCACCCCACCACAGCCCCCCACTTTAGGTACGCACTTCTATGACAAAAGCTGCTCAGTTCGATGCGGGCTTTCATTTGTTACCAAATTTGACCACTTTTGAAAATTTTAATTTCTGACCCAAAATCGCCTAAGTCCCCACCCCACCCCACCACGCCCTCTACAGCCACTTTAGGTACGCACTTCTATGACAAAAGTTGCTCAGTTCGATGCGGGCTTTCATTTGGTACCAAAAATTTGACCACTTTTGAAAATTTTAATTTTTGACCCAAAATCGCCTGAGTCCCACCCTACCCGATTTACAGGCCTCTCAAACGGCCACGTTAGGTGCGCACTTCTATGACAAAAGTTGCTGGCATTTCTTTGCGGGGTTTCATTTGGTACCACATTTGACTACTTTTCGGAAATTCCCCCCTCCATTTTTGACCCACAAACTTCGCCTAAGTCCCCACCCCACTTTTCGGCAGCCCTCTACAGCCACTTTTGGGGTACGCCTCTATGACAAAAGTTGCTCAATTCGATGCGGGCTTTGATTTGGTCCAAATTTGACCAATTTTTTGAAAAATTTTGGCTAATTTTTGGACTCATAATCACTAAGTCCCCACTTTGACCCTACAACAGCGACTCTTTACAGCCTTACTTTAAGAATGCTAATTCTATGCCAAACAGCTCGCTTATGCTTTACATTTGGTATCCACATTTGCCCACTTTTGGAAGACTTTCATTTTGACCACTCCCTAGGGGGGCGAAGCCCCCTACCCCACTTTAAACCCTTCAAACGGCAAATGGAGCACCAGCAAAATGGGTGGGTCGGACGGCAAAATGGACTCTGGGAATGAGCTGGGCGCACCAGAAAACCTCTATGGACAAAGTTTTGAGAGGCCATGCACAGTCCTATATGGTGTTCTTGTAAGTCGGTACCGACTTGACCCTCCCTACAGCAAAGTGGAACCAGCCCAGCTAAATGGGTGGGTCGAACGGCAAAACGGACACCGGAAATGAGCTGGGCGCACCAGAAAACCCCTATAGACAAAGCTTTCAGAGGCTATGCACAGTCCTATATGGTGTTCTTGGAAGTCGGTACCGACCTGACCCCTCTGACAGCAACGTGGAACAAGCCCAGCAAGATGAGTGGGTCCGACGGCAAAACTGCTTACGGAATCAATTCGCCGTGCCAGAAAACCTTTGTATGAAAGAATTGAGACTTTCTAAGTTGAATACACAGCGAGAAATTTCGATTTTTCATTTTTCGAATTTTCACACCATTTTTGACCGGCCACTGTGGTCGCATGGGAAGTGATAAGAAACGAGACTTAGCTATTTAGTTAGTTCAATATATGTAGTTTCTGAATATAAAAAGAAATCGGCTCCAGCTCTTAACGTTCGAGCTGCGCAGCGACCACAAAAATGGTCACTTTTCGCTCTGAGCCGACTTCGCGGCGCCGCTGCGGCATCGCTGTAGCGCCTGCGGCGCAAAAAAGTAGCGATTCTTAAATAGCGCATGGGGTACTACCAGACCCTATACCCCTTTAGGTCCGGCCTCCGCTGCAGATTACGTGAAAGAGGCGGAAAGTCAGGACAATACAACCATTAAATAGGAGAAACCGGAAAAAAAACATCGCCGCCATAACCGGTCCGGGACGCAACTTTTTAACGGAAAGTGATACGGGGCTGAAACTTCGCACACATACTAAACTCGATGTGCTCTACAATTTGCGCATGAAATCTGCGCAGGATCTGCGCAAGTTTGCGGCCTTACGCGCAGCTTATTTTACGGTGTCTCCAGGGACTTTTGACACATATTATAGGGGTCGCTGCCGCGACCCCTATGATATATATAAAGTGTAAATTAATATCAATCAAAGTTAATTAAGAGTAAGAAAATGTAAGCATTCTTTTATCTTATTGCGAAGTTTTATACGTAACGTGGGCACCGGATAGTGAAACACAATCCTGTAACAACTGTCCAGCCCTCACAATACCAAAAATATTTATGTCCGTTTTCATACAACTGACCCGTGTGGGTTGAGTCGGGAATTAAATCACATATTCAAACGCCACTACGGGGGCTGGCACAACGAAACGCGGTCTGACTCATGGAGATATTTAGTCCAGGCGGCTTGTCACCTACTGACACCTCGCCAGGGGATTGAATATAAGGGGACGCCGACGGGGCGCCTAGTGAAAATGGGGGGAATACACAAAAATACCAACTCAGTACGAAATAAATTCGGGCTACTCCCAGGATTCTACCTAGCTAGTAGCTAGCTATATACCTAGTTAGCAGAGGAGAGCAGAAATCAAACTAATTCTGAATTAAGAAAAGACAATGGACGGTTTTATTTAAAAATATAAAGATGCCTAATCATCCATTAACACAACAATACATGGCATATATACATTAGTCAGAAAGTAAAACCCAATTCAAAGACTGCAAACGATACCGGGGAATGCTTAACCTTTCCTCCGGCAAGCGAGCGGAAGAAAGTTC
The DNA here is from genome assembly GCA_030248195.1 of Trissonchulus latispiculum. Classification (NCBI taxonomy): domain Eukaryota; kingdom Metazoa; phylum Nematoda; class Enoplea; order Enoplida; family Ironidae; genus Trissonchulus; species Trissonchulus latispiculum. Next base: position 18,246 of record JASAND010000529.1, on the reverse strand, counting down.
AAGCAAAAAATAGCTATCCCGCAGTCAAGTCCGAAAGAGGAGAGGGTCAATGGACACGCTGAGCGCTCTTATCCAGAGAGAACTAATCGCTGAGAGAACTCTCGATTTCGTTGATGCAAAAGCGACCCACCTGTCACTCCATCCTCCAGCTCCTCCAAGACACCGTAGTGAGCCAGCTGTCGTAGAAGCTCATTTCCAAACTGCTGCTGAAAATTGGGCACCGATCTCAGGGCTTCAACAATCCTTCCAGCAGATCCATGCGAAGAAGATGAGCGTAAATATCTAAAGGGAAACAAAATTAGAAACTACGTAATATAATGCCATTCCTTCTGTAACTACAACGCATCTCAGTTTTCAGCTTAAATTAAGATCTCTGATAACATATACAGCCGGTTTTTCTTTTCAGCCATTTCACTAGTGAGCGATAGATATCTGTTTCGATTGCAGACAAAGTGCGTAGATATATATATATATATATATATATATATATAATGAAAATTTGCAATTTTTACAAAACTCTAAATGTAATTTTGAAAAATCGAGATTGCAATGAAGATTATTATTGCAATTCAATAGACATAGAAAAATCGTTGACAGCAAAATTAGGATTTTAGTATGAAACATAAAGTTTATCCCGAACTTAAGCTGCTAATAGGCGAACAACCGGATATCCGTTAACGAAAAACATGCATACGTTCGCACATACGTATATATATATATATATATATATATATATATATATATATATAAAGTAACAAAAATGCTCCGCACAAAAGAGGATAATATGTGTGTGTTGGCTGTATCGTATATATATATCCTTTAAATATCCTTTAAATATATAATAAATATAAATAGGTATATATATCCTTTAAATTCCGGTTGAAGAAGTAAAGACAAAAGTTTCATGGGCACGTGACGTTATTTGGCACAGCAAATATTGGTGGATGGTTCCATGTCAAAAGTTGCTCAGCTCACTTAGGGCTTTCATTTGATACCAAATTTGACCACTTTTGAAAAATTTTATTTTTGACCCAAAATCGCCTAAGTCCCCACCCCACCCCACCACAGCACTCTACAGCCACTTTGAGCATGCAGTTCTATGACAAAAGTTGCTCAGCTCGCTTAGGGCTTTCATTTGGTACCAAATTTGACCACTTTTGAAAACTTTCATTTTTGACCGAAAATCGCCTAAGTCCCCACCCCACCCCACCACAGCACTCTACAGCCACTTTGAGCAGGCAGTTCTATGACAAAAGTTGCTCAGCTCGCTTAGGGCTTTCATTTCGTACCAAATTTGACCACTTTTGAAAACTATCATTTTTGACCGAAAATCGCCTAAGTCCCCACGCCACCCCACCACAGCACTCTACAGCCACTTTCGAGCATGCAGTTCTAGGACAAAAAATTGCTCAGCTCGCTGAGTGCTTTCATTTGGTACCAAATTTGACCACTTTTGAAAAATTTTATTTTCGACCACTTGACCCCCCACCCGACTGACCCGTCAAACGGCAAAATAGAACCAGCCCAGCAAAAATACGAACGTCGGACGGCAAAAAAGGACTACCGGGAATGAGCTGGGCACACCAGAAAACCCCTGCAGACAAAGATTTTGAGGCCAGGTAGAGCCTACTATGGACCTCCAGGAAGCGGTTTCCGACATGACCCTCCAGACGGCAAAGTGGAACCAGCACAGCAAGATGGATGAGTCGGACGGCAAAACGGACACCGGGAGTGAGCTGGGCGCACCAAAAAAACCCTATAGGCAAAGTTTTAAGAGGCCAAATAGAGCCTAGTATGGGCCTACAGGTAGCGGTTTCCGACTTGACCCTCCCGACGGCAAAGTGGAACCAGCCCAGCAAGATGGGTGGGTCTGACGGTAAAACTGACTGCGGGAATCGATTCTCCGTGCCAGAAAACCATTGTATGGAAGATTTGAGCGTTCAAAGTTAAATAGATAGCGAGAAATTTCGATTTTTCATTTTTCGAATTTTCGCCATCTTTGACGGGCCACTGTGGTCGCTAGGGAAGTGATAGAGAAACGCAACCTGGACCGTTAGTTAGTTCAATATATGTAATTTCTGAATATAAAAAGAAATCAGCTCCAGTTCGTAACGTTCGACCTGAGCGACGACCACAAAAATGGTCATTTTTCGCTATGAGCCGACTTTGCGGCGCCACTGCGGCGCTGTGGCGCAGCTGCGGCGCAAAAAAAGTTGTGATTCTTAAATTCTTTAGAGGGTACTACTAGACCCACTAGCCCTTTAGGTTGGCCCACCGCTGCAGATCACGTGAAAGCGGCGAACATTATGTCCAATACAACCATCAAATAGGAGAAACCGGAAAAAAAAAAAAAAAACATCGCCGCCATAACCGGTCCGGGGCGCAACTTTTTAACGGTAAGTGATACGGGGCTGAAACTTCACAGACATACTAAACTCGATGTGCTCTACAATTTGCGCATGAAATCTGCGCAGGATCTGCGCAGGATTTTGCAGCAGCTTCTGCTCGCAGCTTATTTTACACTGTCTCAGCCACTTTACACATATTATAGGGGTCGCTGCCGCGACTGTAATATATATATATTGTATATATATATAGATATAGATATATAGATCATAGATTATATATATATATATATTAGGGATCGGACGGAGGTGGGATTTTGCCTCCGGCCGGAGCCGGAGGCCGGAGGCAGGTCACCTCCGGCCGGAGCCGGAGGCCGGAGCCGGAGGTAGTCCAAAAATGAAACTAAATTTTTAAAAACAGTTCATGGAATTCTGAATCTCATTTTTGCCTTTTTTTGGCTGTGTTGTCATTTTTGGTGGTCTGACTTATTGTATTCAAATAATAGATAATTTTATTCATTGAAATTTTCTATTGCAAGTAAAATTTCTGCTTATATATATATATTTCCTTAACGTCTTTTCTCTCGAAGACCTTCAAAGGAGAATAGTTATACAGATTCAACGTATATATAGCTATACCAGTCAGAAAAGAAAAACTTAATCCACACACTATTTTATATTCAACATTTTAACATTTTAACAGTTGCTATATGCAAAAACCTCAAACCTTTTAAGCTTTAATAAAGGAACTGAAACAGAAACATAAGCCTCAGAAGTGAGTATGAAGCTAACAGAACACTTCAATTCTTATATTAGTTTTTTTTATTCAAAACATTTAAATTTATTAAATTTAGAATTCATTCATACTTTTATTACATACGTAATTATTTCTTAGGTTGTTAGTTCAGAAAGAGGAGTAAAATACGTTTTTACGTATTGGAAAAATATTGAATCGGGTTTATAGTAGCGAATCTAGAGATAGATTGTATGCAAGTTGATAAAGCATGTCAAAGTACGCATGCTTGTACTGTATTGTATATGTAGATTCCATATATATAATTCCTACCCGCCAAGCTTTAATTTCAGTTTTTAACTCTAATTCAAGTTGTTGTTCGAACTATATTATATAATTGTTATTCTAATAGTTAATTTGATCCAAATTGTTCCAAAATTTGAAAGTTTCTGCAGCAATTAAAACTTTGAATTTGACAGAAATATTGAGATTTTAATAAAACTTGACATCTCAACGAGAATTCAGAATTGATTATACGCAAAAACTTATGAAACAATATTTTCAAGATTTGTCTGAGTCGATTTAAAGTTAATCCTTGAACCTACAGGTTTCCTTGAAAAACTCCGGCTCCGGCCACCTTGCCTCCGGCTCCGGCCAGCCGAGAGTGCCACTCCGGCCGGAGCCGGAGCCGGATCCGGGCCGATCATATATATATATATATATATATATATATATATATATATATATATATATATATATATATATATATATCATAGGGGTCGCGGCAGCGACCCCCATAATATGTGTGAAAAGTGGCTGGAGACAGTGTAAAATAAGCTGCGCAGAAGCTGCGCAAAATCCTGCGCAGATCCTGCGCAGATTTCATGCGCAAATTGTAGAGCACATCGAGTTTAGTATGTCTGTGAAGTTTCAGCCCCGTATCACTTACCGTTAAAAAGTTGCGCCCCGGACCGGTTATGGCGGCGATGTTTTTTTTTTTTTCCGGTTTCTCCTATTTGATGGTTCTATTGTACATAATGTTCGCCGCTTTCACGTGATCTGCAGCGGTGGGCCAACCTAAAGGGCTATGGGGTCTAGTAGTACCCTCTAAAAAATTTAAGAATCACAACTTTTTTTGCGCCGCAGCTGCGCCAGCGCCGCAGTGGCGCCGCAAAAATCGGCTCATAGCGAAAAGTGACCATTTTTGTGGTCGTCGCTCAGGTCGAACGTTACGAACTGGAGCTGATTTCTTTTTATATTCAGAAATTACATATATTGAACTAACTAACGGTCCAGGTTGCGTTTCTCTATCACTTCCCTAGCGACCACAGTGGCCCGTCAAAGATGGCGAAAATTCGAAAAATGAAAAATCGAAATTTCTCGCTATCTATTTAACTTTGAACGCTCAAATCTTCCATACAATGGTTTTCTGGCACGGAGAATCGATTCCCGCAGTCAGTTTTACCGTCAGACCCACCCATCTTGCTGGTCTGGTTCCACTTTTGCCGTCGGGAGGGTCAAGTCGGGAAACCGCTTCCTGTAGGTCCATAGTATTCTTTACCTGGCCTCTCAAAACTTTGTCTATAGGGGTTTTCTGGTGCGCCCAGCTCATTCCCGGTGTCCTTTTTGCCGTAGGACTCATCCATCTTGCTGTGCTGGTTCCACTTTGCCGTCTGGAGGGTCATGTCGGAAACCGCTTCCTGGAGGTCCATAGTAGGCTTTACTTTGCCTCTCAAAACTGTCAATAAGGATTTTCTGGTGCGTCCAGCTCATTCCCAGTATCGGTTTTGCCGTCTGACGTATCCATCTGGCTGGGCTGGTTCCACTTTGTCGTTTGAAGGGTCCGATCGGGTAGGGGGTCAAGTGGTCAAAAATTAACTTTTTCAAAAGTGGTCAAATTTGGTATCAAATGAAAGCCCTAAGCGAGCTGAGCAACTTTTGTCATAGAACTGCATGCTCAAAGTGGCTGTAGAGTGCTGTGGTGGGGTGGGGTGGGGACTTAGGCGATTTTCGGTCAAAAATGAAAGTTTTCAAAAGTGGTCAAATTTGGTACCAAATGAAAGCCCTAAGCGAGCTGAGCAACTTTTGTCATAGAACTGCATGCTCAAAGTGGCTGTAGAGTGCTGTGGTGGGGGTGGGGTGGGGACTTAGGCGATTTTCGGTCAAAAATGAAAGTTTTCAAAAGTGGTCAAATTTGGTACCAAATGAAAGCCTAAGCGAGCTGAGCAACTTTTGTCATAGAACTGCATGCTCAAAGTGGCTGTAGAGTGCTGTGGTGGGGTGGGGTGGGGACTTAGGCGATTTTAGGTCAAAAATAAGGTCAAAAAATTTGGTACCAAATAGTTATTCAAACAGTGAGAACAAAATAATCTCAAAGTGCTGAGAGAGCGTGTAGAATGGGGTCGGAGGTGTAATTTCGTCAATAATAAATTTTCAAATTAAATGAAAAATTTGGTACAAAAAACCTAAGTGAGCTCCCCCCCGAGCAACTTTTGACATGGAACCATCCACCAATATTATTTGCTGTGCCAAATAACGTCACGTGCCCATGAAACTTTTGTCTTTACTTCTTCAACCGGAATTTAAAAGGATATATATACTTATTTATATTTATTATATATTTAAAGGATATTTAAAGGATATATATATACGATACAGCCAACACACACATATTATCCTCTTTTGTGCGGAGCATTTTTGTTACTTGTATATATATATATATATATATATATATAGATCTATATATACGTATGTGCGAAACGTATGTATGTTTTCGTTAAATTGGATATCCGGTTGTTCGCCTATTAGCAGCTTAAGTTCGGGATAAACTTTATGTTTCCGCTACTAAAATCCTAATTTTTTTTTGCTGTCAACGATTTTTCTATGTCTATTGAATTGCAATAATAACTTTCATTGCAATTCCAGATTTTTCAAAATTATGTATTTAGAGTTTTAAAATTGCAAATAATATATATATATATATATATATATATATATATCTATGGCCTATACCAAAAATTCGAAACAGATATCTATCGTCACTAGTGAAATGGCTGAAAGAAAAACTTCGGCTGTATATGTTATCAGAGATCTTAATTTAAGCTGAAAACTGAGATGCGTTGTAGTTACAGAAGGAATGGCATTATATTACGTAGTTTCTAATTTTGTTTCCCTTTAGATATTTACGCTCATCTTCTTCGCATGGATCTGCTGGAAGGATTGTTGAAGCCCTGAGATCGGTGCCCAATTTTCAGCAGCAGTTTGGAAATGAGCTTCTACGACAACTGGCTCACTACGGTGTCTTGGGAGGGCTGGAGGATGGAGTGACAGGTGGGTCGCTTTTGCATCAACGAAATCGAGAGTTCTCTCAGCGATTAGTTCTCTCTGGATAAGAGCGCTCAGCGTGTCCATTGACCCTCTCCTCTTTCGGACTTGACTGCGGGATAGCTATTTTTTGCTTGAACTTTCTTCCGCTCGCTTGCCGGAGGAAAGGTTAAGCATTCCCCGGTATCGTTTGCAGTCTTTGAATTGGGTTTTACTTTCTGACTAATGTATATATGCCATGTATTGTTGTGTTAATGGATGATTAGGCATCTTTATATTTTTAAATAAAACCGTCCATTGTCTTTTCTTAATTCAGAATTAGTTTGATTTCTGCTCTCCTCTGCTAACTAGGTATATAGCTAGCTACTAGCTAGGTAGAATCCTGGGAGTAGCCCGAATTTATTTCGTACTGAGTTGGTATTTTTGTGTATTCCCCCCATTTTCACTAGGCGCCCCGTCGGCGTCCCCTTATATTCAATCCCCTGGCGAGGTGTCAGTAGGTGACAAGCCGCCTGGACTAAATATCTCCATGAGTCAGACCGCGTTTCGTTGTGCCAGCCCCCGTAGTGGCGTTTGAATATGTGATTTAATTCCCGACTCAACCCACACGGGTCAGTTGTATGAAAACGGACATAAATATTTTTGGTATTGTGAGGGCTGATGTGCTTTACAGGATTGTGTTTCACTATCCGGTGCCCACGTTACGTATAAAACTTCGCAATAAGATAAAAGAATGCTTACATTTTCTTACTCTTAATTAACTTTGATTGATATTAATTTACACTTTATATATATCATAGGGGTCGCGGCAGCGACCCCTATAATATGTGTCAAAAGTCCCTGGAGACACCGTAAAATAAGCTGCGCAAGGCTGCGCAAAATCCTGCGCAGATCCTGCGCAGATTTCATGCGCAAATTGTAGAGCACATCGAGTTTAGTATGTGTGCGAAGTTTCAGCCCCGTATCACTTTCCGTTAAAAAGTTGCGTCCCGGACCGGTTATGGCGGCGATGTTTTTTTTCCGGTTTCTCCTATTTAATGGTTGTATTGTCCTGACTTTCCGCCTCTTTCACGTAATCTGCAGCGGAGGCCGGACCTAAAGGGGTATAGGGTCTGGTAGTACCCCATGCGCCATTTAAGAATCGCTACTTTTTTTGCGCCGCAGGTGCGCCACAGCGCCGCAGCGGCGCCGCGAAGTCGGCTCAGAGCGAAAAGTGACCATTTTTGTGGTCGCTGCGCAGCTCGAACGTTAAGAGCTGGAGCCGATTTCTTTTTATATTCAGAAACTACATATATTGAACTAACTAAATAGCTAAGTCTCGTTTCTCTATCACTTCCCATGCGACCACAGTGGCCGGTCAAAAATGGTGAAAATTCGAAAAATGAAAAATCGAAATTTCTCGCTATGTATTCAACTTAGAAAGCTCAATTCTTTCATACAAAGGTTTTCTGGCACGGCGAATTGATTCCCGTAAGCAGTTTTGCCGTCGGACCCACCCATATTGCTGGGCTGGTTCCACGTTGCTGTCGGGAGGGTCAAGTCGGTACCGACTTCCAAGAACACCATATAGGACTGTGCATAGCCTCTCAAAGCTTTGTCCATAGGGGTTTTCTGGTGCGCCCAGCTCATTTCCGGTGTCCGTTTTGCCGTCCGACCCACCCATTTTGCTGGCCTGGTTCCACTTTGCTGTCGGGAGGGTCAAGTCGGTACCGACTTACAAGAACACCATATAGGACTGTGCATGGCCTCTCAAAACTTTGTCCATAGAGGTTTTCTGGTGCGCCCAGCTCATTCCCAGAGTCCGTTTTGCCGTCCGACCCACCCATTTTGCTGGGCTGGCTCCACTTTGCCGTTTGAAGGGTAAATCGGGTAGGGGGTCAAGTGGTCAAAAATGAAATTTTTCAAAAGTGGTCAAATTTGGTACCAAATGAAAGCCCTAAGCGAGCTGAACAACTTTTGTCATAGAATTGCATGCTCAAAGTGGCTGTAGAGTGCTGTGGTAGGGTGGGGTGGGGACTTAGGTGATTTTGGGTCAAAAATAAAATTTTTCAAAAGTGGTCAAATTTGGTACCAAATGAAAGCCCGCATCGAACTGAGCAACTTTTGTCATAGAAGTGCGTACCTAAAGTGGCTGTAGAGGGCTGTGGTGGGGTGGGGACTTAGGCGATTTTGGGTCAAAAATTAAAATTTTCAAAAGTAGTCAAATTTGGTACCAAATGAAAGCCCGCATCGAACTGAGCAACTTTTGTCATAGAAGTGCGTACCTAAAGTGGCTGTAGAGGCCTGTGGTGGGGTGGGGTGGGGACTTAGGCGATTTTGGGTCAAAAATTAAAATTTTCAAAAGTAGTCAAATTTGGTACCAAATGAAAGCCCGCATCGAACTGAGCAACTTTTGTCATAGAAGTGCGTACCTAAAGTGGCTGTAGAGGGCTGTGGTGGGGTGGGGACTTAGGCGATTTTGGGTCAAAAATTAAAATTTTCAAAAGTGGTCAAATTTGGTACCAAATGAAAGTCCGCATCGAACTGAGCAGCTTTTGTCATAGAAGTGCGTACCTAAAGTGGCTGTGGTGGGGTGGGGTGGGGACTTAGGCGATTTTGGGTCAAACGTTAAAATTTTCAAAAGTGGTCAAATTTCGAGTCAAATGAACTCGAAGAACCACCCACCCAAACAACCTTTATATACTTGCTTTCTCAACCGGAATTTAAACGACAGACAGGCCCAACACACATATTATCCCCTTTTGTGCGGAGCATTTCTGTTACTTGTGTATATATATATATATATATATATATACACACAGTATTTCGTTATATTCTTTCAGTTTATCGTGAGAATTCTGAGTCCACTAATTGGTACGCTGTTATTAAAGGCTCTGTAACGATGGTGGCTAAAAGGGCTAAACAGAAATCGGTAAGGAAATGTCAGATGACTTTTTAATTCATAAAATTTTAGCAACAACTTCAGGATTTTAATTTATAAAAATAACTCACAATTCAATGTTTTGCTTGGCTGATTTAAAATTGTGCTATATTCCTCTTTCGTATTAATTGCCTGAGTTTATCGAAGTTCAAAAGAGCAGAATTTTAACCTTTCGCTTTGTCTTAAGGTGGTGATTCCTTTTGGACACATATTGTTGTTTGGTGGCGTAAATCAAGCTGAAATTTGATGAAACTTTCCGAAATAAGTTCTTTTAGCGTTCTAACACCCTCCGCGCAATCCTGATTCAAAAATTTGAGATTTCCGGTCAGAGTGGTTTTTCCCAATTTCTGAACGTTTGGCAGGAGCTATGCAGTTATGACTATATTCATTCGAAAGATCTCACTGAGCTTCACATTTTTGCTTTTTAAAGCAAGTTTCTAGCTTTTCTCTACCGTGAGATATAGCCGTTTTTCTTGTTTTGGCGTCGAAAACTTGTGATTTTTGCAGAAATTAAATAATCCAACATTTCTTGAACTACGCAAGCCGTAAAATCAAACTAAGGGCATCGATCTGAAGGTCTCACAGGGACAAATTACCCGACGCATGATCGTATTCCAATTGCTATCCTGTAGGCTGCTATCATAAGGAATGTAGTTTTTGCAAAAACACGACCAATTTTATTCCAAAGATTGTGGAGCATTCACCATGCAATCTGTAGGGCTGCTACTGAACATATGTGTTCTGCACAAATATACCCAGGGACGATTTTTTAGTTGCCCCGATTGCTGCTTTCTAGCTAAAGTAATCGCTTGACAAATTTGGAAAAAGTAGGCAAAATCCAGGTTACGCTCACATTTCAGCTTATTTCTCTACAACGAAGAGCGATTTCACAATAAATAAAAAATCGTCCCCAGCTATTTGATGGAGGTATCGAATGATATAACCGATGTCTCTCGAAAAAATTTACTTGAGTCTGCAAAAATTCTGGAAAATTATACTTCTTCTAAAATGTGTTAAAAATATTTTAGAAAAGCAACATTAGTTTCGTGGCATGCATTAAAAAGAGAAAATGTCAAGCTACATTTTGATATAAGAATGGCCTCTTAACTGAAAGTAATGAATGAGTAATAATGGTGCAAACTTTATGTGACCAAAGGGAATCACCACCTTAAGGTGGTGATTCCTTTTGGGCACAAATTGTTGGTTGGCGGCGCAAGTCAGGATGAAATTTGGCGAAACTTTCCGAAATATGTTCTTTTAGCGTTCTAACACCCTCCGCGCAATCACGGTTCAAAAATTCGAGATTTCCGATCAGGGCGGTTTTCCCCAATTTCTAAAAGTTTGGCGGCAGCTATACAGTTATGACTATATTCATTTGAAAGATCTCGTTGAGCTTCATATTTTTGCTTTTAAAGCAACTTTATAGCTTTTGTCTAGCGTGCGATATGTTTTGGCGTCGAAAACTTGTCATTTTTGCAGAAATCAAATAATCCATCATTTCTTGAACTACTCATGCCGGAAAATCAAACTAAGGGTGTCGATCTGAAGGTCTCACAGGGGCAAATTATCCAATAGATGATCGTCTTCCAACAGCTATCCCGTAGGCTACTATCATGAAAAATGTATTTGCAAAAACACGACCAATGTTTTTCCAAAGATTGTGGAGCATTCACCATGCAAGCTGGAGGGCTACTACTTAACAAATGAGTTCTGCACAAATATACCTAGGGCATGGGCGCACCCAGGGGGGTTTTGGGGGTTCCGACCCCCCCCCCCCGGAAATTTTTGGGGAGAAAGCAAAAATTGAGCTATTTTTAGTGCATAAAATTAAAAACTATGAAAATTTTTCGCGCCTGCGGCGCTTTGCTATCTCGATTTATATTTATTTTTATCGCCTCCGGCGCTTTTCTATCTCGATTTTTAAAATTTTCAGCCCTGTGGCGCTTTTCCAACTGAATTTTCAAAATTTTTCGGGCCTGCGGCGCCTTTTTGACTGAATTTAAAAATTTTTCTCGCCTGCGGCGCTAATGTTTAATAAATTTTACAACGTTTTGGCGCCTCCGGCGCTTTTTTACCTCAATTTTTCGCGCCTGCTTCGCTTTTCTATTTTTCTATTTCCATTTTACTGAACTTCCGCGCATACGGGACTATTCTATGTCGATTTTAACAAATTAAAATTTTAACTGTGCGCCTGGCACAGCTTTATTTCAAATCTTTTCAAGCTTTCCAATACAAATTTTGCCATTATATATGTCACAGAATTTCTCAACTTTTATTGAAATCTTTTTAAAGATTTTCATTACGGCTTTTTTCAAAATTTCAAAAATTTTCTAACTTCTGGGGGACTCCACCTCCCAGACCCCCCGCGTCGGCTGGCGACGACTCCTAAATCTCGTCATTTTTGTGGCTCCCAAAACGAACTCTTTGTAGAAAACTTCGCCGCCGCCACCACCCCCCCCCCACGCGTAAACGTGTCAGGCGAAAGCAAAAAATTTTTCGGCTCGACCCCCCCCCCTTTTGAAAATCCTGGGTGCGCCCCTGACCTAGGGACGTTTTTTTAGTTGCCCCGATTACTGCTTTCGAGCTAAAGTAATCGCTTGACAAATTTGGAAAAAGTAGGCAAAATACAGGTTACGTACACATTTCATCTTATTTCTCTACAACGAAGAGCGATTTCACAAGAAACAAAAATCGTCCCCAGGTATTTGATGGAGGAATCGAATGATATAACCGATGTCTCGCGAAAAAATTTACCTAAGTCTGCAAAATATCTGGAAAATTATACTTCTTATAAAATGTGTTAAAAATATTTTAGAAAAGCAACATTGGTTTCATGGTATGCATTAAAAAGAGAAAATGTCAAGCTGCATTTTGATATAAAAACGGCTTCTTAACTCCAAGTAATGAATGAGTAATGATGGTGCCAACGTTATGTGACCAAATGGAATCACCACCTTAAGAAGAAACTAAAAATCTGTTGTCATCTGTGGCGCTTTACTTAATTACTCGACTTTCTTCAGACGTGAAACTGTTTTGAATATTTTGTATGGGCAAAATCTTTGGACTTATATTTTCCTGCTGAGCATTGTGTTGCTGTCGAACTATCAGGAAAACAACCCTGTGTTGTTTGTTCAATAACATGTTTTTGTCATTTTTTGTTCTAATGTTTTCACTTAACCCCCTCTTTTTGCTGCTGTAGGGGAGCGAAAATACGACTAGGGAGACCAGATTGTCCTCAGGGTCAACCTTTGGAGAAGAAGTTTTGGAGGGCAACAAACACGAATTCACTGTAACTACGGCTGAAGATGGGACAATACTGCTCAGGATAGCTAGACCTGATTTTATCAAAGTTTGGCAGGTATATATACTTCATTGTGTTTATGTTGTTGCACAGTTTAAGCTACGCACCTAAGACGCACATGGGTAGGTTAGGATAATATCCCTAACTTTAAATTAACCTTCGTTGCTAAAGTTACAGTTATACCTACGTACGAGACTTTGGAGATGTATGGGTTCAGACATCCTACTCCAAACTACCTATATTCTTGACGTAGTTGGTCAATTCAAAATTAGAAGGAAAATTTAACTTATGCTGGTTTGAAAACTTAGAGTGCAACAAATATTTTTCACATATAACGTACGTATATACATAATTGGAATTTTGACCGAAGGGGGAACCTTTATGTTGAATTTTGATATGAAAGGAAGTGCAAAATTCATTCTAAACATCCTCTCTCACTCTCTTACTCAAGTAAGCAGATATAATCGGATTATGTCAGCTTTGCCAGTCGATGTGAGAAAGTTTCTTCATATTTTTATTTTAGTTCCTCAGATTGTATTCACTTGAAGTGCGTTTTAGGCCGCATTCTAAACTTCCTTCCATCGTTCCCGCTATCAGTCTAAAGGTAAACGTTTCCCTGGAAAAGTTTTCCACCCTATCAAGGTTTGGAATTTCGGTGCCTTTGAGCCTGGAGCGCCACCTCGAATGATGACTGCAACAGGTGCAGGAGGGTGCCAGATCCTAAAGCCTTACACAGTCTCCTGTTACATTCCCACATTCGTGGTACTCATTTACTTACCAGTAAGGACGGATAGCTGCCTGGACAGAGGGGAAGGGCGATTTGACCCGTATCTGGGATGCTGAATCTGTTCTTCCACATTCCCCGACTCTTACTCTTTTTTTACACCTGGTACTCGTCTTTGGACCTATGGTGGCTTCCAAAATATATACTAATCTCCTCATATGAAACCTTTTTAGACAATACTTCACCCCGCAATAAGTGAGCCCTCCGCCATCACCACAGTTATTAGGGGTAGCTGAGTCCTTCCTGCCTGTATTGGTCAAGTCAGATTTGAACAACGGACATCATTTACATAGTCACAGAATTATGAATGTTTAGATGGTAGAGTCTCACTCGGTACGAGTCCCACTCGGTACTTTTCAAATCTTTCTCATGTAGTCCCACTCGGTACTGTTGTCTCACTCGGTACATTGGAGTCCCACTCGGTACTTTTGAGTCCCACTCGGTACTTTATAGTCTCACTCGGTACTTTAAATGCAGTTTGAAGGTTTTAAACTATAATTTTCATGAAATATTTAAAATAAACGTATATAGCACTCGAAGATATTAACTGCAATTTAACACCCAAAATTAAGAATTAATTAAATCAAATTCAAAGTACATTAATTTGAACACTACTGGAAAATGGTTTCATTTTATAACATTGTAAAGTTATCTAAAGTTACAACTGTAAAACTAACAAATCTTTTCTTAAAAATAGCTAAAAGTCTTTGTTTTACTAATTTTTGCTAAAAACTTTTAAAATTTGCAATTTCTGCAATTTTTGGGGTAGGCCTTTTTTTACAAATTTTTGGCTAAAAATGTTAAATACACAAACACACTAGCAAACAAAAAGATTGTAGAGAATAAAACAAAGAACAAAGATTCAGTGTTTCATCTTCAGCAGTGTCTGAACAATTTATCAAATACATACATTGCAAATTCTGGCAAATTGTAAATTTAAATGTAGAAAAATTTAGTCTCCTCGAGTACAGAGTAAGACAATGAAGTACCGAGTGAGATTCCAAAGTACCGAGTGGGACTTATAAGTACCGAGTGGGACTCAAAAGTACCGAGTGGGACTCAAAAGTACCGAATGGGATGTTTATTGTTTAAAAATTGGAAAGTACCGAGTGGGACTCCGTACCGAGTGGGACTGAATTGTATGACAAAAGTACCGAGTGATACACAATTGTTTAGATTTGAGATGGGAGCCCCACGACTGTCACGGGAATTTGGTCTCAGTTAGATTGTTCTATGATTTCTGATTGATTCCACAAAACCGGTTTTTGACGAAAAAGTTTGATGTCATCATCTGTTACACCATTTCGGGTCAGGTAGAAGATAGAATCGTCGTTCTATGGGAGCCAACATCATCCTATCTCCTAATTAATTTCTTAGTAGTCTCCACTTTCTGTCCTATCATTTTAGCAGTTCTGTGTGCCCGCAAAATTACTGGCATCAATACCATATTATGCCAAAGAGTGGCCCATGGACGTTTTTTCGGAATCGGCAATTTCGGATTTGATTCTTGTAATCCAAAAAAGCACTCACCCCGAAAATTTTAATAAAACACCCCCGGCGTAAATTGGGTAGGCCCACTGTTTGGCATAATGCGGTTACTGTAGCTGGTCTAGTTTACTCATCTTCTCTGGTTCTACAAGATCTGACTAGAGATTTTCGTGAGCTAGAGAGCAATAGAAAGGACTTAACATCAACAATTAACTGAAATCTAAAGATCTTCTTGATGCCCGTTGAGTGATTGAGGGGGGGATCACGAGATTTCAGTCTTATCAAGAGTCGGTTGCTATGATTCTGCTTTCAATTCAAGTATACTCGTCGAGTTATCTCATTAAATCCCCCTGTTTGTAGTATACGTATATATTACCTTTGTATCGGAGATCTAAGCTGGAGGTATAATCGGACCTGCCTCCTTAGTGCACGTCCTGGTAAGCCAAACCTAGAAGTTAGACGCTTGTTATCCTAATGCTTGTATCAGTGTATCAATGTTTACTGCTGTGAGCGATTATTTACATCAAGTTTAGATGATTGAATGAGCTGTTTTTAATGATCTCCTAAGGATATGAGACACAAGAGAAAAAGAAAAAAGGATCACGGGGGGCTTGTTAGAATTTGCTACTGTATCTAGTGATCTTTATAAACCTAATCCGTAGGTTAATTCTTAAATGTACGGTGCAGAAAGAAACTGTTGTTATATATACGTATGAATGTGTTGTTTTTATGTATATATGCTCTTTTTGTGTATGTATATCTTTGTGTGTTTGTGTGTACGTGTAATCTATAGGCGGCCGCACATGACACTGTTGCTAAGTTACATTATGCAATACATAGTATAATGGTTCTTCTTGTCTTATATAGCTGATCTGCTGGCAATGCCTTAGCTTTTTCCTTATCTGTTATCCGCTACAATATATACGTTATCCATACGTATCTTATATAGCTTACCTTATGCTTTACCTTTTATCTCCTAGTCACTCCTTCACAGCACATAGTTTTCGTCTTAGCATTTGCTTAGGTTTGTGACTAGTCTTCCGGTCGGCCTGCGTATATAAGGTTTTCTATCTCACCTGAAGTTTTTGTTTCTTGGATCGTCCGTTTTCTCTGTAGCTGTTTTTTTAGTTTGTCTATATCTTCACATAGGATTCGCGCCCTTCTAATGAGTATCCAAAGACCGGTTATTTTCATAAGGTCACGACGGTGACCCTCAGAATATGAGTGAATGATCTCGGGAGGAGGGGTAAAATTAGCTGCGCAGGAGATGCGCACGGCTATTTTCATGAGGTCATGGCAGCAAACCCTGTAAACTGATATTACAGGGGTCGTAACCAAGACCTTTTTGATGTGAGTGAAAAATAACGGGAGAAGGAAAGGCTGGCATTTTTTAGGGTTTTGAAAGTGGGCCCCCCGCTAGGGAGGGGGAAGTGGGGGGGGGCGAGTCCAAGGTATAAAATACCAAAATTGTTAGCGAAAAATTAGCATTTGTTAGGTAGAAACACAAAAAATCGCTGTTTTTAAGCTTAAAATTAACTTATGATTCCACAAATTAGCTAAAAATTCAGAAAAGTTTTGAAAATTTGACCTCAAAAACTTAATTTTTCGACACTTTTGGGCGACCACCAAAAAAGTGTGGAGGAGCCCCACCCCCCTCCACTAAAAAATGCCAGGAAGGTGTGAAATTAGCTGCGCAGAAGTTGCGCGAAATACCGAAATACTTAGATCCTGCGCAGATTTTGTGCGCAAATTATCGAGCATATTGAGTTTAGTATGAGTGCGAAGTGTGGTCTTCGTATCACACTGCTATAACTATGCTTAAAAGTGCTCAAAAATCAAGTTTTAGCACCAAAAAAGGCGATTGACACCTTAGGGTGAGTGGGGGGCCCAAAAAAAGTGGGGGTTGGGCCGTCTGGGGGGACCCAAAAAGCTGGGGGGCGCCCCCCGCCCCCCCCACTAAAGTAAACCCCGAAAACATTGTGCGCTGGACGCGTTGTGGTGGAGAGGAGATGCTTGTTCCAGTTTCTCTGTTTCGATAGGTCTTTCAGCTCTTTTCCTTTTATCCTGTTACATTTTAGTCAAAGTAATTAAAAATTAGCTACCAAAAAATTCAAATCTTAAAAAATAGTCTGTCTCTCTTTGAAAAAATACTTTTGAAATTGTGATGGTAGCTTGATGCTTGCAATTCAACTCACACTGCAAAATTAACAGAAAATTGGACTATGAAATATTTGAAAACTTTCTTGAACTTTAGTTACTTTAGTTATAGACGGATACCCGGATATCCGAAATCGAAAAATAGACGGATATCCGGATGTGAAAAAATCCTCCCTATTCCGTTGCTGCATTTTTGATGTTTGTTTTTAAAAGCGAATATATATATATATACTGTCATTTTTAGGGTTTTGAAAGTGGGGGGGTTGGTTTCCCAAAATTTTTAGCGAAAAATTAGCATTTTTTAGGTAAAGACACAAAAAATCGCTGTTTTTAAGCTTAAAATGAATGGATGAAAGTGGGGGGGCTGCCAAAAGTGGGAGGGTTTTCGAAAATAGGTGCACACCACCCCCACACAAAAAAATCCCATATAAATATACAAGAAAAAGAAATGCTCCGCACAAAAGAGGATAATATGTGTGTTGGGCCTATATGTATGTCTATCCTTTAAATTCGGTTGAGAAAGGAATAAATCCGACACAGCATTTTTTGGTAGATGGTTCCATGTCAGAAGTTGCTCAGCTCACTTAGGGCTTTCATTTGATACCAAATTTGACCACTTTTGAAAAATTTTATTTTAGACCCAAACTCGGCTAAGTCCCCACCCCACCCCGCCACAGCACTCTACAGCCACTCTGGGTACACAGTTCTATGACAAAAGTTGCTCAGCTCACTTAGGGCTTTCATTTGATACCAAATTTGACCACTTTTGAAGAATTTTATTTTAGACCCAAACTCGGCAACCGTATTATGCCAAACAGTGGCCCATGGGCGTTTTTCGGAATCGGCAATTTCGGATTTGATTTTTGTAATCCAAAAAAAGCGCCCACCCCCCGAAAAAACGCCCACGGGCTATATTTTGGAAACCGTCTTATAATTACAGCTTTGCCAATTTTCGATAAATTCGAGAAATTTCTACGGACAAGCTGCTCGGCACGTGTCAGTTGCTCATAATATGTCTATCCAAAGAACCGAAGATTGATATAAGCCTTACAATAGCTTAAACAGTGACAACTTTATACACAAACTTTCAATTTTCTAAGTCATGTAAGTGAGCTTTGAGAACTCTAAAAAAGTGCCCACCCCCCGAAAAAACGCCCATGGGCGTTTTATTGGGTGGGCCACTGTTTGGCATAA
>JASAND010000527.1:0-18724 GCA_030248195.1 Trissonchulus latispiculum | reverse complement strand
ACGAGTACTACAAGTAGTAAAAAGTTTTGGTCAAAATTTTCAACTTTGAAAATTTTCGATTCCGGACAAGTTAGTTACGTCTGTTACTTTTTCCGTGTAAGTCACGCTTGGGGAAGCCGTTTTAGTCTAACTCACAAACTGAACGATGTGGGCATTTTTAGCCGGTGAAGTTTGGTTTTTCTGAGAATAGTATTTGTGTTAACGTACCTTTTGGACAATTTTCCGCTGCCCGGCCCGGCCGGCCACCTGTGCGGCCGGCCAAAGGTGGCCTGACCGCTAAGATGGCCAAAAAAAGGCCAATTTTGTGTCACGGCTACAGGGCTCAGGGAACAAGATAGAGAGACGCGGCTTCTTGCATAAGAAACTTTGGGATGGGTAGCGTGTCATAACCGAGGCGATTTTCGATATCTGGCCAGGATCGTTAAGGCGGCCGGCCCAAAGTTGGTCCGGCCAAATGGCCATTTTGGAAAAATTTTTAAGTCCCAACTCCATTAGAAAATAGTCACAAATAGGCACAAATATGCAGTTTTGGGCCATATAGTGTGACGCATATAAGGGTTATCGGGGTCGCTGAACTTAGGTGTCATAGTCGCCGCGCTGTGCGGTGCTGCTAACGTGCTGTACTGTTGGTGCTGCTGCAACCATAGCACGCTGTCTGTAGACTTACTGTAAACGGCTAAACATATGAAACTTGGTGATAATTGTGTCTGTAGTAAGGGGGAACTATTGCTATGTTAGTTGGTGCACTCTCTAGCAGGGTTGGGAGTCTCGGTCTCGGTCTCGCCCAAAAGCCGAGACTTGGCCAGTCTCGGTCTCGCTCACCCAAAAGTCTCGGTCTCGGACCGAGACCGGAAATTTTTTGAAAACATCTAATTTCGGTGAAAATTTTAAATCAATGTTATGAAAATTAACTAACGATGTGCGGAAACCGTATGTTTATGTGTTAAAGCCCCCAATACTAGATCTAAGCCTCAAAAACTGGAAGAAACTAAGTTTAAGTTAAAAATTGCAAGTCTCGGTCTCGCCCAAAAGCCGAGACTTGGCTAGTCTCGGTCTCGGTCTCGGTACCCTTGTCTCGGTCTCGTTCGGTTCGGTCTCTGTGAAATCTCGGTCTCGCGCCCAACCCCTGCTCTCTAGCTTCCACCGTGCTGTATGTGTTGTCCCAAAACACAGCACCGTCGATAACAAGTTATTCACTTGTCACTGGCATTTGAAATTCGGCATACAGATAGTTTAGGACATGACACACTATTATAGATAGGTTTCGTATACTTATTACGATGTTACTGTATGGTTGCGCTCAGTAGCGTAGATACAAAAAATTTTCAGGGGGGTCGGTTTGGTCCGAAATCTGGGGGGGGGGTAAAATTTTTAATTTTTTTGCTCAACAATTGTATGAACACTACGTACAAAATTGTATAAGAATCTTAGCTTAAATCTATTGTAGCCAAAAAAGCGGCATGCTAAAACCCAAAAAGGGGGGGTCTGGGGGCGGAACCCCCCAGAAGTTGAGAAAATTTTTCAATTTTGCCATTAAAACGATATTGAAACATTGAATTCTTTACATTGTACATTATCAAATCCCAAAATAAATTTTGTAGTTTAGTTTGCTATATATATATTTTCCACTTCTACAGACTCGTACGAAAAACTCAGATTGGATGCTCCCATTACGAACACAGTATTCCAAGCAGCACATTTCCAGTAACCACCATTTAAGGAAATCGTGTTTGTAATAATGCAGTTAATAAAACTACAAAGCTGACAAAGCAAAGTAAAGTAAAGACAACTAGTAAAGGTTTAATTACATGTATATGTAGTATATAATATGCTAACAATAAAGTCGCGCCGAAGGCGCGAAAATTTTTGAAGGAAGTACAAATGCACTAATTTTTGGGGCATTTTAGTACAATTTCTGTGTTTATGATAAATTTAAAAGCCCGCGCTTAGCGCGCTTAAAATTTTTCTTAAAATTTTTCTTCTGGCCAAGTTTTTTTTCAGGGGGGCAAAACCATTTCGGGGGGGGCGACCGCCCCCCGCCCCCCCCCCCCCCGTATCTACGCCAGTGGTTGCGCTGCAGTAGAGTGCTGCAGAAGTACAGCACGGCCTATAACTAGCTACAGATACGTTGCAATTGTCCAAAATTTCGCATATAACTGCAGAAGAGCAATTGAAATCGTGCCGTACATATAAGTTTGTGTCATCGACAGTATAATTTGCGTCTGGTTGCGCTGCAGCAGAATGCTGTTCAAGTACAGCACGGCCTAATACTAGCAACAGATAAATAGCAATCGCTTGAAATTCTGCAGGCATGTGCGTGATAACATTACAAATCATGCCGAATAAGTCTACAATTTTGGCAGTGACGCTTGCGTCTAGTTGCGCTGCAGTAAAGTGCTGCTCGTGATAACATTACAAATCATGCCGAATAAGTCTACAATTTTGGCAGTGACGCTTGCGTCTAGTTGCGCTGCAGTAAAGTGCTGCTGAAGTACAGCATGGCTTATAACAAACTACAGATAACTTTCTGCAACTTTCTAAAATATTCTTATTTGTAGTGGATGAGGGTTTTTCTGCCAAAATTGAGGAAAATGGAGAAATTGGTACTTTTCAAGCTTCTTTCTTCTATGGTTCGGTTGACTATATTAATTATTGGGGAGATTTTTAAAGTTTCTTTCATAAAGCTGTAACATTTTTGCTTAAGGTTTACTGAGAACCTTAAAAATGAAATAGGACAAGAATAAAAATGCTCCGATGGAGCATGAAAAATGCAATATGGGTGACACTGGGTTTAAAGCGGACAGAGAACTAGGTTTTAAAACGTTAATATGGGAGGGGCAGGTTGTAAATGCCAGGAGGACTAGGCTAAAAGCGCACTAATATGGACCAGCTTCGCTGAACAACCCATATTCGCGGGTACGCATGCTCCACTCCGCATTTGACCTTTATTGTCTTAAGTTCTTAATTCGTCAGCTTTGCAGGCGAGCTTCCTGATTTTGAAATATTATGCTTTATATACTTCAAGCGTTTTATACTGAACTGCTAGAGCGGGATTTGTGACACCAATTTTTACTGCATATGTTGTATTAAGTGTTGGATTATGTGCATTAATTGAACTAATTAAGTTGTGTTGTAAGTTGTATTAATTAATTGCTGAAGAACTGCCACCAGCATCAGTCCGGGCAGTTTCCGCGAATATGGGTTGTTCAGCGAAGCTGGTCCATATTAGTGCGCTTTTAGCCTAGTCCTCCTGGCATTTACAACCTGCCCCTCCCATATTAACGTTTTAAAACCTAGTCCTCTGTCCGCTTTAAACCCAGTGTCACCCATATTGCATTTTTCATGCTCCATCGGAGCATTTTTATTCTTGTTATTTTCAGCTGCTGTTGTGGCCGGAGCCAGACCTGATGCTACTAAACTACCTTCAGTCGTTCCCACCATGACCAAGCCTGGTGGAATGCCTACAATTGCAGCTCAAGCAACTAATAGTAATAATTCGCGTCCGGGTATGCTTCCGCCCGCTTCAACGTTTGCCAGCGTTTCTGATGGACAGAACCCAGCCGCAGCCGTTGCGCCCATGGCACCAGTTTCCGGAATCTCAACCCCCTCTTGCAAGAGCTCAACCTTTATTGGTAATACCAAGAGTACATAATAACCAAGAGTGACAAGCGTCAAGCTCTTAGTTAATTAGACTTGCGACATAATATGCACGATAACGGCTCCCCCGCCCAAAAATTAGACCCATCATTTGAACTAATAGGTCTAATTTGTGGAGGAGGGTCAGCTGTTATCGTGCAGATGATGTCGCAAGCCTAATAACTAAGAGCTTGATGCTTCTCACACTCTTAGTTATTATGCACTCTTGGTAATACCAAGAGACTGGAATATATTAAATTATATTATTGTAGTTACAACTTAGTCTAGAGAATAACCTGTTCGTGTGGTCACGAAAAGAACTACAGTGTGGCGGGGTGTGCTACTCTATTTTAAGCTTAGTTTCGAAAAGGTCCCTGTTTGTTAACAGTCTGTCTGATTCTGCTATTATGAGCCCCCCCCCCACACCTAAAGGATGGATACCTTGTAGAACACTGCCAGAAATCTTAGTAGTAGTTGATGTAGTTCCCAATTGTGCTTCAACATTTTGGGTGGTATCTTAAAGCCTTTTAAATTGTGTCATTTGGAATATGAAATAATTTATAGGCAAACGTTTGCCGTTAAATTATTTGCAATGGCATTAATACAGAAAGACGGAGAACGTCGGAATTATTATGATGATTAATTTTTTAACGGAAACGTCAGGAGCCGCTAATTTTAGTTAAGGTTTGCGTCAGTGTTGTGGTGGTTATGGGACGATGCTCTCTCTTTCGATCAGCTTTGTAATGATAAGCGCTGTTTCAGTTTTTTTGACTTGAAATACACCTTGGAATAATTTTTGCACTTATCTTCCCGCGTCTCTCCCGAAAGCTTAAATGTGAGGAGACTCGAAAACGCAGCAATTTTGTTGTCCAGAAACGAGAAGATCTTTTGAAGTTGTTCAAATCTATTGTTGTAAGTGAGGAAGTGAGCAAATACTGCTATGTAAACATGGCGGTACAAATTATTTTACTTCCTACTTACGCTTTTTGCATGTACAACCTTTAATGGTTTGGTTTTTATAAATACCGTGTCTTTTGTAAGCTTGCCTTCTATCATAATCTGTTTTTGTGTCTAGACTTCTATTATAATCTGTGCCATTTTAGCCATCTCCGGGTGAATCTTACTCAGCCCCTTCGCTGACAACGGCATCGACATCAGGCGGCATACCAGGACCTCCCTCAGTTGCTTCCACTAATTCAAACTATCCAAATCCTTCACAGACTCAGTACAGGTTCCCGGCTGGCCAGCAAAATTTTATTGTAACCTGTCCTACAGTTCCCCCTCCGACACATGCGCCAGCATACGGTCAAGCCGTGCCCGGGGGATTTAATCCTTCCTCGGTGCCCCCTCCAGTTCCAAGTTTTAGCCAGCAGCAGGTTCCCCAAGCAGCCATTCCGAGGCCTCCTACAGCTTACGCTTATTCAGCTATTGGTCAACCGCCACCGCGATAGCGTGCTTCCAATCTGGAAGAGTGAAGGGTGAACGGTTGTTTAGTTTATGAATGATAATTTGTATCATGTAGTGTGTGTGCTGAATATTCAATGAAATAAAACAAAGATTATGTATTTGATAGGCTTATGTACAACCAAGAGTGCATAATTGCACTATATATAAGAAGAAGAGTATGCCACTAGAGGGCTTCTCTTCTTGGCATTGCGTAACGGTGCTCTGCCCACAAACATGAGTGTTCCCCTTTTTTGGGGGAGGGGGGGCGACAAGCATACCCCCTTCCCGTTTGGTGGCGGGGTAGCCAAAGGAGGTCCGCGTTTGGAGGAAGGGGAGGGGTAGCTAAAAGCGGTCCCCTTTTGGGGGGCGGTCACCAGTCAGGTTAAGATTGGCTGTTGGTGCCCCCCCCCAACAGGGACGTCCCCTTTTGCTTGACCCTCAACAAACGGGGGACCTCTTTCTGCTGCCCTCCTCACCAAACGAGGGGCCCATTTTGGAAATTAACAGAAACTACCGTACGCCGTTTTCAGCTACCCCCCCCCCCGATCCAAACGGAGGGGGGTATGCTTTGTCTAACAGAGCGACCCCCCAACAAACGGGGGAACATTCACGTATTGTGGTCGGAGCACCGTTAGGCAATGCCAAGAAGAGAAGCCCTCTAAGTGGCTTACTCTTCTTCTTATATATAGTGCAATTGTGCACTCCTGGTAGAACTGTATGCACATTACATTCGGATAGTTGCAGTCTTAGCTTCAGTTCAAAGTTTTAGTTTCATATGTTAATGTCATAAAAACTCAAAATTGTAAATTTTACATTTAAGGTGGTGGGCATGGGTTGCTGACTGACGGCCCAATTCAAGACGAAATTTGATGAAACATTCCAAAATAAGTTTTTTTAAACTGCATTTCTGTGTTTATAAGAGAAAACGTTAACAATCCAACACATTCGGAGCAATCCTGGATCAAAAATTTGACGTTTTTGGGCAATTTTTGCCAATTTCTGACAGACTGTATTTCTGCAATTTCTGACTGCATAGCTGTGATTATGTTCATTCGAACGATCTCGTAATGCTATACATTTTTGCTTTTTGAAGTAACTTTCTTGCTTTTTCCTATCGTGAGATATTACCAATTTTCTTATTTTGGCGTTTAAAACTTGTCATTTTTGCAGAAATCCAATAATTAATTGTTTCTTGAGCTATGCAAACACTAAACAGTAAGCAAACCAAGGGCGTCAATTTGAAGGTTTCGCAAATTCCAATTATCTGAGGGATGATCATGTAACTACTATCCCGTAGGCTGCTATCAAAAAATGTAGTTTTTGCATAAACACGACCGAATTTTTCCAGGGATGTGGAGCATTTAGTATGCATGCTAGAGGCCCTTTTTTAGTTACCCCGATTACTGATTTGTGGCTAGAGCGGTTGCTTGTCAAACGTGGAAAAAGTAGCTAAAAACCAGGTGCGCATGCATTTTTGCGTATTTCTTCATTACGAAGTCTAACTTCATAATAACTAAAAAAGGGTGACCAGGTATTTGATAGAGGTATCGAATTATGGGTCTATCACGATAAGGGCGGAACGCGATGCAGCTTAATTAATGAATTCCGCATGCCACACCTGCGGAATTCATTAATCACGCAAGTCAGCCCTGCGTCATTAATGAATTCCGCATGCCACACCTGCGGAATTCATTAATCACGCAAGTCAACCCTGCGTGATTAATGAATTCTGCAGGTATGTCTTGCGTGATTCATTAATTAAGCCGGTCAGACTGTAAAAACTTTAACAAACTTACACGTTAAACATAGCAATAAAAGATTAATTCTAACAAGAATTCCGGCGTGATTAATGAATCACGTAAGTCATACCTGCGGAGTTCATTAATCACGCAGGGCTGACTTGCGTGATTAATGAATTCCGCAAGTGGGGCATGCGGAATTCATTATATAATCACGCAGAGCTGACTTGCGTGATTAATGAATTCCGCAGGTCTGACCTGCGGAATTAATTAATTAAGCTGCATCGCGTTCCGCCCTTATCGTGATAGACCCATTATATAATTAATGTCTCTAAAAAATTTACGTCAGTTTGCAAAAAATCTAGCACTTCTTCAAAAACCCGTTTAAAATTTTTTCGAAATCCAAATTTAGTTTCATTGTATTCATTAGAAAGACAAAACGTTAGCTCTATTTTGATATAAAGAATAGTGTACACCTGGCACTCCCATTGAATGAGCCAGCGCCAAAACAGATTGAGTCAAGCTCGCTAGCTCGCACAGTGATTGAGTCAAGCATTATTAGGATTGAGTCGCCTTTCGTTTGTTAGTAAAACACATTTTATTTTGGGAGTGCTAAATGTCACTTATCACTCCCATGATTGATCCATGCTCTAAAAATTTGTGAATCAGTTATACAAAAAATCTGCTGATTGAGTCACCATTTTATTTACTATCATTTGCCTCCCTTTATAAACAATTTAAGTCAGAAGTTTCAAATTATATTTTACTAGTTACCGGTCAATACAAGTAAAAGGTAGCTAACTCAAGGCTTACCTACTGTCTATTCGAATTGTAACTAGTAACTATATTACGTTTTTAGCTGTATTATGCATTTTCTGACTCAATATGTACCTTATTTTGGACTTGGAAACATGTTGGCAATCAAGTTTCCGAGTTTATAACCACTGTATAATGATAAAATTACTTCATAGCTAAATGTTTTTTGGCATTAGAAACGGCTGAAAACACAATTTTTGGCATAAAAATAGAAAAATTTTTTGGGGGAAGGTTGGGGGGTCTCCCAGAGGGGACCCCCCCCCAAAAAAAGTTGGGGAGTGCCTCCCCCACCCAAAATCTTCGTTACACCTATGGGGGAGGTTCCGGGTCGCAACCTTCCCCCCTTCCAGATATTCGGCCAAAAAGTGCAAAACGTTTTTATTCAGCATCGTTTGTAAAAGGCATAAAAGACTTCGACATAACAAAGGTAAACTAGTATTCACTTCACAGCAATCCCCATTTAATAAATGAAATATTAATTTAAGACAAAAATTATAAGAAATATTTTGCAAAATTTACCCTACAAATACCCAAATGTTGGCCATTTATCCCGCCTTCGCGCAACTACCTCCTCCCCCCATAGGTGTACCAGGCTCAACCCTCCCCCAAAAAGTTTTGGGGGAGGGTTGAAAAAAGGACTGGGGACTGGCTACCCCTTCAACCCCCCCCCCCCGCCCGCCTAACACCTATGTATGATTGCCAACCTCACTTAAAATTCAGAGCATTTCCCTGGAATGGAACGGAATTTCCCTGGAATGGAACGGAATTTCCCTGGAATACGTTTTCATTTTTCATGCCGAGCTTCTTCTATATATATATATTATGAAACATGTTTTTATCATTCGAGGCAACTGTGGTTTATACTGTGGAAAAGAATTGGATTTACTTAAAATTTCAATTCTTTTTCACATAAGAACTCAGTTCCTCTATTCAATTCTGGAATTTTATTATATTCGAAACAAGCTAATGCACACTTTTGCTGTTGGAATTTCGGCATCATCGAATTTTGTTGGGTAAGTGTATGTATTCGTTTGGATTTTTATATTATTTGAAAATCGTAATGCAGTGATTTATACTATGCGGTTGTAGTGGGCATATTTTAGGTGATGTTTTGGAGGGGTGGCTTTGGGGTGGGTGGTATCTTCTGCTATTGTTGATATTGGCAGTATGGCACGGTTGGATTTACAATTCTGCGGAATATTGTATATATATATATATACATATGTATTTATATGTATATATATATACATATACACGCATGGGCAACGCCTACACCACGCCTACACCGGTGTAGGCTGGACCCACGCACCCACGCAAGGCTAAAAGAAGGACCCACGCAGAGGCAAGGCGCGCGAAGCGCGCCGTCGAAAGACTCCCGCAGACAAAGGAGCACGGAGCGCGTCGTCGAAATACCCACGCAGACGCAGGACACACGCTGTCAAAATACCCACGCATACGCAGAACGCGCGCTGTCAAAATACCCAAGCAGACGCAGAACGCGCGCTGTCAAAAAACCCACGCGGACGTAGGACGCGCGCTGTCAAAATACGTATATACCCACGCAGACGCAGGACGTGCGCTGTCAAAATACGTATATACCCACGCAGACGCAGGACGTGCGCTGTCAAAATACCCACGCAGACGCAGAACGCGCGCTGTCAAAATACCCACGCAAACGCAGGACGCGCGCTGTCAAAATACCCACGCAGACGCAGAACGCGCGCTGTCAAAATACCCACGCAAACGCAGGACGCGCGCTGTCAAAATACCCACGCAGACGTAGGACACGCGCCCTCAAAATAACCGCACTTAAAAATGCGCACCAAAATACCCACGCAGACGCAGAACGCGCGCTGTCAAAATACCCACGCAAACGCAGGACGCGCGCTGTCAAAATACCCACGCAGACGTAGGACACGCGCCCTCAAAATAACCGCACTTAAAAATGCGCACCAAAATACCCAGCTTTAAAATTTCATGAGTTTTATAGTAATTTCTTGATGCAGTTTATCGTAGGTTAGGTTGGGCACAGGTTTCTTCTGGGGGCTCCCGCCCTCCAGACCCCTGTTTGCCTCTTCAATTCTACACTGATCCTTCCATCTGAAGTTGCTTATATATACTTTCTGGCTAAGCAGTCGTATGTATGCTGTTTTTGTTTCTGTTTTGCGTAATGTTTTTAGTGTTAATGTTAATGTTAGCGTAATGCTTACTAAAATACGTATATAGTTAACTGTTCAAGGAATAAGGATACATTAACTGTATTTCTCTAACCAACCTGGCCCTGGGCTTTTTCTAGGCGAATAAGATGGGGGGACGCCCCCCCCCCCACTAACCCAAAAGTGGGGGGATTCCAGAGTGGTCTAAAATTGGCAAAAATGCAGTAAAAAATAACCTGTTTTCTACACATACTGCTATAACTATGCTTAAAAGTGCTCAAAAATCGAGTTTGATTAGCAAAATAGACGATTTTTGTCCAAACAATTCCGACGAAGCCGGAAATTTTTGAAAATTTTGACCAAAAATCCTTAAAATTTGGCATTTTTTGGGCACCTCATAGTGAGTGGGGGGTATTTTGACAGCGCGCGTTCTGCGTCTGCGTGGGTATTTTGACAGCGCGCGTCCCGCGTTTTCGTGGGTATTTTTGAGAAGTATGCTCTGCGTCTGCGTGGGTATTTTGACAGCGCACGTCCTTGCGTCTGCGTGGGTATATACGTATTTTGACAGCGCAAGCTCGTCCGCGTCTGCGTGGGTATATACGTATTTTGGACAGCGCGCGTCCTACGTCCGCGTGGGTTTTTTGACAGCGCGTTCGCGTCTGCCGGGCATGACAGCGGCGCGTTCTGCGGCGCAGGTGTATTTTGACAGCGTGTGTCCTGCGTCTGCGTGGGTATTTCGACGACGCGCTCCGTGCTCCTTTGTCTGCGGGAGTTCTTCGGACGGCGCGCTTCGCGCGCCTTGCCTCTGCGTGGGTCCTTCTTTAGCCTTGCGTGGGTGCGTGGGTCCAGCCTACACCGGTAGGCGTGGTGTAGGCGTTGCCCATGCGTGTATATGTATATATATATACATATAAATACATATGTATATATATATATATCTACAAATTATTTCCAGAAAAACCCGACCGTGCCATACTGCCATATATCAACAATAGCAGATACCCAAAGCCACCCCTCCAAAACATCACCTAGAATATGCCCAGCCCAACCACATAGTATAAACACTGCATTACGATTTGCAAATTCATATAAAAATCCAAACGAATACATACGTACACTTACCCAACAACATCCGATGATGCCGAAATTCCAACAGGCAACAGTGTGCATTAGCTTGTTTCGTATATATAATAAAATTCCAGGACTGAATTGAGGAACTGAGTTCTGATGTGAAAAAGAATTGAAATTTTAAGTAAATCCAATTCTTTTCCACAGTATAAACCACAGTTGCCTCGAATGATAAAAACATGTTTCATAATATATATATATAGAAGAAGCTCGGCATGAAAAATGAAAAGTATCCAGGGAAATTCCGTTCCATTCCAGGGAAATTCCGTTCCATTCCAGGGAAATGCTCTGAATTTCAAGTGAGGTTGGCAATCATACATAGGTGTTAGGCGGGCGGGGGGGGGGTTGAAGGGGTAGCCAGTCCCCAGTCGTTTTTTAAAACCACCACCCAAAATTTTTTGGGGGGGGGAAGTCCCCCCCAACCGGGGGGACGGGGAGGAGGTAGTTGCGCGAAGGCGGGAAAAATGGCCAACATTTGGGTATTTTTAGGGTAAATTTTGCAAAGTATTTCTTATAATTTTTGTCTTAAATTAATATTTCATTTATTAAATGGGGATTGCTGTGAAGTGAATACTACTTTGCCTTTGTTATCTATATATGTTAAAGTCTTTTTATAACTAAATTTTAGTAATTATGCGTTTTACAAACGATGCTGAATAAAAACATTTGCACTTTTTCGCCGAATATCTGGAAGGGGGGAAGGTTGCGACCCGGAACCTCCCCCATAGGTGTAACGAAGATTTTGGGTGGGTCCCCTCTGGAGACCCCCCAACCTTCCCCCAAAAAATTTTTCTATTTTTATGCCAAAAATCGCATTTTCAGCCGTTTCTGATGCCAAAAACACATTCACCTATGAAGTAATTTTATCATTATACAGTGGTTGGTTATAAACTCGGAAACTTGATTGCCAACATGTTTCCAAGTCCAAAATAAGGTACATATTGAGTCAGAAAGTGGATAATACAGTTAAAAACGTAATATAGTTACTAGTTACAATTCGAATAGACAGTAGGTAAGCCTTGAGTTAGCTACCTTTTACTTGTATTGACCGGTAACTAGTAAAATATAATTTGAAACTTCTGACTTAAATTGTTTATAATGGGAGGCAAATGATAGTAAATAAAATGGTGACTCAATCAGCAGATTTTTTGTATAACTGATTCACAAATTTTTAGATCATGGATCAATCATGGGAGTGATAAGTGACATTTAGCACTCCCATAATAAAATGTGTTTTACTAACAAACGAAAGGCGACTCAATCATAATAATGCTTGACTCAATCACTGTGCGACCTAACAAGCTTGACTCAATCTGTTTTGGCGTTGGCTCAGTCAGTGGGAGTGCCAGGTGTACACTATTCTTTATATCAAAATGGAGCTAACGTTTTGTCTTTCTAATGAATACAATGAAACTAAATTTGGATTTCGAAAAAATTTTAAACGGGTTTTTGAAGAAGTGCTAGATTTTTTGCAAACTGACGTAAATTTTTTAGAGAGACATTAATTATATAATGGGTCTATCACGATAAGGGCGGAACGCGATGCAGCTTAATTAATTAATCCGCAGGTCAGACCTGCGGAATTCATTAATCACGCAAGTCAGCTCTGCGTGATTATATAATGAATTCCGCATGCCCCAATTGCGGAATTCATTAATCACGCAAGTCAGCCCTGCGTGATTAATGAACTCCGCAGGTATGACTTACGTGATTCATTAATCACGCCGGAATTCTTGTTAGAATTAATCTTTTATTGCTATGTTTAACGTGTAAGTTTGTTAAAGTTTTTAAAGTTTGATCGGCTTAAGTTAATGAATCACGCAAAAGACATACCTGCAGAATTTATTAATCACGCAGGGTTGAATTGCGTGATTACATGAATTCCGCAGGTGTGGCATGCGGAATTAATTAATGACGCAGGGCTGACTTGCGTGGATACACGAAACCCCCAGGTGTAGCATGCGGAATTCATTAATTAAGCTGCATCGCGTTCCGCTCTTATCGTGATAGACCCATAATTCGATACCTCTATCAAATACCTGGTCACCCTTTTTTAGTTATTATGAAGTTAGACTTCGCAATGAAGAAATACGCAAAAATGCATGCGCACCTGGTTTTTAGCTACTTTTTCCACGTTTGACGAGCAACCGCTCTAGTCACAAATCAGTAATCGGGGTAACTAAAAAAGGGCCTCTAGCATGCATACTAAATGCTCCACATCCCTGGAAAAATTCGGTCGTGTTTATGCAAAAACTACATTTTTTGATAGCAGCCTACGGGATAGTAGTTACATGATCATCCCTCAGATAATTGGAATTTGCGGAACCTTCAACTTGACGCCCTTGGTTTGCTTACTGTTTAGTGTTTGCATAGCTCAAGAAACAATTAATTATTGGATTTTTGCAAAAATGACAAGTTTTAAACGCCAAAATAAGAAAATTGGTAATATCTCACGATAGGAAAAAGCAAGAAAGTTACTACCAAAAGCAAAAATGTATAGCATTACGAGATCGTTCGAATGAACATAATCACAGCTATGCAGTCAGAAATTGCAGAAATACAGTCTGTCAGAAATTGGCAAAAATTGCCCAAAAACGTCAAATTTTTGATCCAGGATTGCTCCGAATGTGTTGGATTGTTAACGTTTTCTCTTATAAACACAGAAATGCAGTTTAAAAAAACTTATTTTGGAATGTTTCATCAAATTTCGTCTTGAATTGGGCCGTCAGTCAGCAACCCATGCCCACCACCTTAAATGTAAAATTTATAATTTTTGAGTTTTTATGACATTAACATATGAAACTAAAACTTTGAACTGAAGCTACGACTGCAACTATCCGAATGTAATGTGCATACAGTTCTCACCAGGGGAGTGCACAATTGCACTATATATAAGAAGAAGAGTAAGCCACTTAGAGGGCTTCTCTTCTTGGCATTGCCTAACGGTGCTCCGACCACAATACGTGAATGTTCCCCCGTTTGTTGGGGGGACCGTCTTTAACCAAAACAAAACCCCCCACCGTTTGGAAGGGGGGGGGGGGTAGCTTAAAACGGCGTACGGTAGTTTCTGTGAATTTCCAAAATGGGCCCCTCGTTTGGTGAGGAGGGCAGCAGAAAGAGGTCCCCCGTTTGTTGAGGGTCAAGCAAAAGGGGACGTCCCTGTTGGGGGGGGGGGGGGGCACCAACAGCCAAACTTAACCTGCCTGGTGACCGCCCCCCAAAATGGGACCGCTTTTAGCTACCCCTCCCCTTCCTCCAAACGCGGACCTCCTTTGGCTACCCCGCCACCAAACGGGAAGGGGGTATGCTTGTCGCCCCCCCCCTCCCCCAAAAAAGGGGAACACTCATGTTTGTGGGCAGAGCACCGTTACGCAATGCCAAGAAGAGAAGCCCTCTAGTGGCATACTCTTCTTCTTATATATAGTGCAATTATGCACTCTTGGTTGTACATAAGCCTATCAAATACATAATCTTTGTTTTATTTCATTGAATATTCAGCACACACACTACATGATACAAATTATCATTCATAAACTAAACAACCGTTCACCCTTCACTCTTCCAGATTGGAAGCACGCTATCGCGGTGGCGGTTGACCAATAGCTGAATAAGCGTAAGCTGTAGGAGGCCTCGGAATGGCTGCTTGAGGAACCTGCTGCTGGCTAAAACTTGGAACTGGAGGGGGCACCGAGGAAGGATTAAATCCCCCGGACACGGCTTGACCGTATGCTGGCGCATGTGTCGGAGGGGGAACTGTAGGACAGGTTACAATAAAATTTTGCTGGCCAGCCGGGAACCTGTACTGAGTCTGTGAAGGATTTGGATAGTTTGAATTAGTGGAAGCAACTGAGGGAGGTCCTGGTATGCCGCCAGATGTCGATGCCGTTGTCAGCGAAGGGGCTGAGTAAGATTCACCCGGAGATGGCTAAAATGGCACAGATTATAATAGAAGTCTAGACACAAAAACAGATTATGATAGAAGGCAAGCTTACAAAAGACACGGTATTTATAAAAACCAAACCATTAAAGGTTGTACATGCAAAAAGCGTAAGTAGGAAGTAAAATAATTTGTACCGCCATGTTTACATAGCAGTATTTGCTCACTTCCTCACTTACAACAATAGATTTGAACAACTTCAAAAGATCTTCTCGTTTCTGGACAACAAAATTGCTGCGTTTTCGAGTTTCCTCACATTTAAGCTTTCGGGAGAGACGCGGGAAGATAAGTGCAAAAAATATTCCAAGGTGTATTTCAAGTCAAAAAAACTGAAACAGCGCTTATCATTACAAAGCTGATCGAAAGAGAGAGCATCGTCCCATAACCACCACAACACTGACGCAAACCTTAACTAAAATTAGCGGCTCCTGACGTTTCCGTTAAAAAATTAATCATCATAATAATTCCGACGTTCTCCGTCTTTCTGTATTAATGCCATTGCAAATAATTTAACGGCAAACGTTTACCTATAAATTATTTCATATTCCAAATGACACAATTTAAAAGGCTGTAAGATACCACCCAAAATGTTGAAGCACAATTGGGAACTACATCAACTACTACTAAGATTTCTGGCAGTGTTCTACAAGGTATCCATCCTTTAGGTGTGGGGGGGCTCATAATAGCAGAATCAGACAGACTGTTAACAAACAGGAACCTTTTCGAAACTAAGCTTAAAATAGAGTAGCACACCCCGCCACACTGTAGTTCTTTTCGTGACCACACGAACAGGTTATTCTCTAGACTAAGTTGTAACTACAATAATATAATTTAATATATTCCAGTCTCTTGGTATTACCAAGAGTGCATAATAACTAAGAGTGTGAGAAGCATCAAGCTCTTAGTTATTAGGCTTGCGACATCATCTGCACGATAACAGCTGACCCTCCTCCACAAATTAGACCTATTAGTTCAAATGATGGGTCTAATTTGTGGGCGGGCCAGCCGTTATCGTGCAGATGATGTCGCAAGTCTAATTAACTAAGAGCTTGACGCTTGTCACTCTTGGTTATTATGTACTCTTGGTATTACCAATAAAGGTTGAGCTCTTGCAAGAGGGGTTGAGATTCCGGAAACTGGTGCCATGGGCGCAACGGCTGCGGCTGGGTTCTGTCCATCAGAAACGCTGGCAAACGTTGAAGCGGGCGGAAGCATACCCGGACGCGAATTATTACTATTAGTTGCTTGAGCTGCAATTGTAGGCATTCCACCAGGCTTGGTCATGGTGGGAACGACTGAAGGTAGTTTAGTAGCATCAGGTCTGGCTCCGGCCACAACAGCAGCTGAAAATAACAAGAATAAAAATGCTCCGATGGAGCATGAAAAATGCAATATGGGTGACACTGGGTTTAAAGCGGACAGAGGACTAGGTTTTAAAACGTTAATATGGGAGGGGCAGGTTGTAAATGCCAGGAGGACTAGGCTAAAAGCGCACTAATATGGACCAGCTTCGCTGAACAACCCATATTCGCGGAAACTGCCCGGACTGATGCTGGTGGCAGTTCTTCAGCAATTAATTAATACAACTTACAACACAACTTAATTTAATTAGTTCAATTAATGCACATAATCCAACACTTAATACAACATATGCAGTAAAAATTGGTGTCACAAATCCCGCTCTAGCAGTTCAGTATAAAACGCTTGAAGTATATAAAGCATAATATTTCAAAATCAGGAAGCTCGCCTGCAAAGCTGACGAATTAAGAACTTAAGACAATAAAGGTCAAATGCGGAGTGGAGCATGCGTACCCGCGAATATGGGTTGTTCAGCGAAGCTGGTCCATATTAGTGCGCTTTTAGCCTAGTCCTCCTGGCATTTACAACCTGCCCCTCCCATATTAACGTTTTAAAACCTAGTTCTCTGTCCGCTTTAAACCCAGTGTCACCCATATTGCATTTTTCATGCTCCATCGGAGCATTTTTATTCTTGTCCTATTTCATTTTTAAGGTTCTCAGTAAACCTTAAGCAAAAATGTTACAGCTTTATGAAAGAAACTTTAAAAATCTCCCCAATAATTAATATAGTCAACCGAACCATAGAAGAAAGAAGCTTGAAAAGTACCAATTTCTCCATTTTCCTCAATTTTGGCAGAAAAACCCTCATCCACTACAAATAAGAATATTTTAGAAAGTTGCAGAAAGTTATCTGTAGTTTGTTATAAGCCATGCTGTACTTCAGCAGCACTTTACTGCAGCGCAACTAGACGCAAGCGTCACTGCCAAAATTGTAGACTTATTCGGCATGATTTGTAATGTTATCACGAGCAGCACTTTACTGCAGCGCAACTAGACGCAAGCGTCACTGCCAAAATTGTAGACTTATTCGGCATGATTTGTAATGTTATCACGCACATGCCTGCAGAATTTCAAGCGATTGCTATTTATCTGTTGCTAGTATTAGGCCGTGCTGTACTTGAACAGCATTCTGCTGCAGCGCAACCAAATTATACTGTCGATGACACAAACTTATATGTACGGCACGATTTCAATTGCTCTTCTGCAGTTATATGCGAAATTTTGGACAATTGCAACGTATCTGTAGCTAGTTATAGGCCGTGCTGTACTTCTGCAGCACTCTACTGCAGCGCAACCACTAGCGTAGATACGGGGGGGGGGGGGCGGTCGCCCCCCCCGAAATGGTTTTGCCCCCCTGAAAAAAAACTTGGCCAGAAGAAAAATTTTAAGAAAAATTTTAAGCCCGCGCTAAGCGCGGGCTTTTAAATTTATCATAAACACAGAAATTGTACTAAAATGCCCCAAAAATTAGTGCATTTGTACTTCCTTCAAAAATTTTCGCGCCTTCGGCGCGACTTAATTGTTAGCATATTATATACTACATATACATGTAATTAAACCTTTACTAGTTGTCTTTACTTTACTTTGCTTTGTCAGCTTTGTAGTTTTATTAACTGCATTATTACAAACACGATTTCCTTAAATGGTGGTTACTGGAAATGTGCTGCTTGGAATACTGTGTTCGTAATGGGAGCATCCAATCTGAGTTTTTCGTACGAGTCTGTAGAAGTGGAAAATATATATATAGCAAACTAAACTACAAAATTTATTTTGGGATTTGATAATGTACAATGTAAAGAATTCAATGTTTCAATATCGTTTTAATGGCAAAATTGAAAAATTTTCTCAACTTCTGGGGGGGTTCCTGCCCCAGACCCCCCTTTTTGGGTTTTAGCATGCC
The DNA here is from genome assembly GCA_030248195.1 of Trissonchulus latispiculum. NCBI lineage: Eukaryota > Metazoa > Nematoda > Enoplea > Enoplida > Ironidae > Trissonchulus > Trissonchulus latispiculum. The sequence continues at coordinate 607 of JASAND010000527.1, read as the reverse complement.
GCTTTTTTGGCTACAATAGATTTAAGTTAAGATTCTTATACAATTTTGTACGTAGTGTTCATACAATTGTTGAGCAAGTAAATTAAAAATTTTACCCCCCCCCCCAGATTTCGGACCAAACCGACCCCCCCTGAAAATTTTTTGTATCTACGCTACTTCGAGCGCAACCATACAGTAACATCGTAACAAGTATACGAAACCTATCTATAATAGTGTGTCATGTCCTAAACCATCTGTATGCCGAATTTCAAATGCCGGTGACAAGTGAATTGTTATCGACGGTGCTGTGTTTTGGGACAACACATACAGCACGGTGGAAGCTAGAGAGCAGGGTTGGGCGAGACCGAGATTTCACCGAGACCGACGAACGAGACCGGAGACCAGGGTACCGAGACCGAGACCGAGACTAGCCAAGTCTCGGCTTTTGGGCGAGACCGAGACCGAGACCTGCAATTTTTAACTTAAACTTAGTTTCTTCCAGTTTTTGAGGCTTAGATCTAGTATTGGGGGCTTTAACACATAAACATACGGTTTCCGCACATCGTTAGTTAATTTTCCTAACATTGATTTAAAATTTTCACCGAAATTAGATGTTTTCAAAAATTTC
>JASAND010000526.1:0-37414 GCA_030248195.1 Trissonchulus latispiculum | reverse complement strand
CACACACACACACTTAACACACATACCTTCATTTATTTATATACCTCCCAACTTAATTTGCATATGCACGTCCGCGGAAAGTATACAAGGGGAAGAAATCCTTGAGAGCAATCAGCTGCTGTCCAGATGCCTCACTGCGTGCCCTGACAGGAGAGCAGTATAGGCTGAGCACGACAGTGCACACAGCTCTTTGTGCACTGAGTACCGTGCAGTAACAAACTGCACGATGTCGTGTGGAATTCAATTGCACGCATGCGGTTGTAGCATAGATCTATTACACTGATACACTTACACTATTCCACTTACAATTAAAGATGGAACCGTTTTGCAACCAGCAACCTGTGTCACGGACTCATACAAACTACAAACCCCTTTTTGAAAAACACGTTTCCTGAAAGCGGATAAATAATATGAATAAATATAAAATAAAGAATAAAAAATAAAAATCTTCTAAAATTTAGTGATTTCTTGCAAGTTTTGACAAATCACTGTCGATTTTGATATAAATTTGCTATGAGTTTATTATTTGAATTTCAAATTTAATTATCATTTGTTGTCGTTTTATCATCATCAATTATAGAGTCCAAACCCCTCAACATTTTGGCACAAACCATTATCACCGACTACAAGTGTAATGTATGGTTGGGATGGATACGATGAGATTAAATCTACAACATCTAATGCAAAGCTTGGTGCTTATTTATTTATAAGATTCACAGTTTTGTTCTGTGTACTTACAGAACATATACTTGTAATTAAAGATTCGTTTGTAATTAATAAATTAACACTTGTATGCTTCTGAGTTTTCTCAATTTTTATCGTCTTTGCAGTGGGGTTGAATGATCCAAAATATGAAAAGCTGAACCAGTGACAGGACAGATGCCCCCGTGAACAACGACAGAATTCCTCCCAGATTGCTGACAAATCCAGTATTCGTGTACAAATAGTATTCTTCTTGGTGTTGAATGTATCGATTCCCTTTGGCCAGCTTGATGTTTACAACTCCTTTGTCTCCTCCATTGTCAGTTCTTGTTTCCACTTGATATTCCCAATAAGTACAGTAGGGCTCACAAGTCGACAAGCAGGTATCAAACTGCTTATCGCAGTCACTGTCACTAGAATTTCCGATTTCTTCCACACCGTTGTGCAGTTTATCTTTATTGGAGTCCGCAAACTTTCTCTTGTCACGGTTTTCTGCTCCTATCACCTCAGCATAATTTAACACGCCATCACACAACTCTGCCAAATTGACAGAACTGAAGTGTGTAAAGAAAACGCAGTTATGCTCACATCTCATTAATTTTTCTGAGCATTCCATTATACATGGCTTGCGGTGTTTATCCATTGTCTTTCGACATGGCTCTCCCGTTTTGTCCAGCATTGTGAGTCGCTGTAAGCTGAATGAAACAGTATAGGCGTCCTGCAGTAATTTCAGGGGAAGTGGATTAAAGGAGCCATCATTCTCACCTATGATAAAGTAAACCAGGTCAGTATCGCTGATGTTGAGCAGCATCTCACCTTTTCTTGTGTAGTAATCCATTTTGGAGTGTCGATCTTTGTAGTTACGACTGACCAACTCAAAGCAATACCCATTGCTGCTCACAAATTCCCCAAAGCCTTCAAGGTCACCGAGCACTTCCTCTATAACGTCATCAATTTCAAAAGCCGCTTTCATTACCAACTGATCAATTGTAAGTAGTTGATGTCTGCTCATCAAATCAAGAAAGGCTTGTCTCGTAGAGGCATTCTGTGCTTCATATGCCCCAGTTAAAAGATTCTTCAGATAGTAAATTGTGTCATCGGTAAATCCTAACTTTCCTAGCGTATTGAAGTCTATCCATTCCATCGAACAAAGAGTGACGTTAGGATACTGCTCCAAGTACACTCTTTTGGCGGCAAATGCGGTCGGACTCTTGGAGAATTCCAGGCTTGCCGTGGTTATTTGATAAAGTACAATTACCAAGCACGCAAGCAGGGAAAGCAGCCAAATTATTCGGACCGCCCCGCTCGTTGTGGTAACCACATCTTGTATTCCATGAATTGTGGTGTTTTCAGCATATCTAGAAAGTCTGGTATTACCCGTCATGGCTTATTATTGTGAAGCAACTGGTAAACAAATGGGACAATAGAAAGACTTTAGCTTTTTAAGTACCGCCGATTACACAAAGGCTGTCAATTCATCATTCCTGGTTATTTAATTAACTTAAAACGTGCTACGCTAATGACTCTATCTAACTGAATATGTAGTGCTACGGGTCAGATTAAACGAGTAAACTTTGTATTAATTTGGGCTCCAAAAGCTTGCACTGGTAAGCACTGGTTTTGGACTGAAAGTTGAAAGGGCTGAGGGAGTACCGGGGTCGGTGGCACCCTGTTCTCAGCAATACGCACACTAATTTCAAAGCACTAACAGCTGTGCGAACAGACGAGACGACTCGGTCGACTCTTATATCCTTCGGACTAAGTAGCCTGGTCTTGGTCTACCCAATCCGGGATTTGTCCGTGTTAGGTCGTGAGTTCGATTCCTCTAGGCTCAGTTTCCGTTCAAGGCCAATACACGTCTAGTGAACAACTGTCGTGTTCCACAGATGCCCACAGATCAGTACCTTCTGAAATCAGACAGAAGATCAACACCTCTTGCTCAGTACAACTATCACACTTCCAGGGGAAATATTTAGGCACAAAGTTCTCAGTGCCTGGAATTGCCTCGTAAGCTCCCTGAACACGGACGTAGACAGCCGCAAACTACAATAGGATGAACTAAACCAAGGGTCTCTTCGCTCAAGTACTGGAATGCCTCTAGCTCAAAACTAACAGTCAACTCTGTACCGCAATGCTCGCACTCAAATTTGCAGTGAGATACTACCGGCACAAACTCTGCCAGCGTGATATAAGCCAAGTCCTAACTAACGTCCTAAGCAAGACTGAACTGATCCCTAACTAAATCCTTAGATCCTAGCAGAATGGACCACAGAACCTATAAATTTTAGGATTTAATTTACAACAGTTATGTGCAGACGAGAAGAGGATAAGATGATGCAGACTGTGGTTAAAAAGATTAATTAGCTACAAACAGTCTTGGTCAGCTATTCAATCAACACGAGATTCAGCGAAGACAAGTACCAAAATACAATTAATACTGATACAATTAATTACAGACAAATTACGGAACTCATCACACACACAGAGAACACAGCTGACAAACTACAACCCTAAGGCTCGTACCTAATTAATGAACCTAATGGTTTTTAGTTAGACCTAGCAGAAAGCCTAGACCTAACCAGCAGTCTGATGTACAAATTACTCCCTGAATAAACTTTAACGTAGAAACTTTGAACCTACTGACTTCTAGCTAGAACCTGAAACCTATGCAAAATTTCGAATGAACTGATTATAGATCGCGAGTCTGGTACAGTTTCCAACAAGATGATCACTATATTCGCTTTCCTAACCGGAAGGGGTCCGCCTATATGCTTGAGGTGTCCTATGTGCTTTTATTTTAAACGAAACAATCAATATTGTGCGGATTTCCACCCTTTCCCGGGCACTAGATATTAGTCCTGACTACCCGCTCGGCAGATAACCAGAAGCTAATATCCTACTTCCTGCCTAAGGCAGCGCCCAATGGTCAATTCGCACGTTTTCGGGAAGTTTAGTTGGACTTTAGATTTCAACAAAAGTTTTAGGTTGGTCGAAACAGTTTTTCAGACAACACAGATAACGTACAAAAGAGCACAAGACTCTACAAATTGCATTTTATCGAGAGTTCAACAAGATTTAGATCAGTCTTCTAGAGATGAAGTTTGAGGTTCCCACTCCGTACCACAACCGAAACTTTGGTAGCCTTAAAACAGGCCCTCAGGGCCGAGAAGCGGCAGAAGTTCGCTATGGACAGCTGTAGCTCGATGTCAGGTCAAGGGAGCAAGCCTCAACCAGGGGGAGCATGTGTGCATGGCAACGAATATAGCTGGCAGTATGGGTGTCGGATAAATCACCCTGAAGTCAGTAGTCACGGAGCCAAGGGTGTCGGACAAATCACCCTATATCAAGCTCCAGATAAAGAACGGTGTGCAGCTTGACCAGCATACTGTTTATCCCGGCAGTTCAGTTCGGGTAGAAAGCTCTACTACAAGATACCGTCGAGCACCTTTCGACAGGTCGTCTGAGAGGCAAGGCTGGACAGGATCCAAGACTGAATACCAGGGGATTGGCAGGCAATCTCACACTGGCGGTGACCTACTGAGCAGCAAGGACCGGAGAGGATCCGTGAACAGCAGAGGGGACCGAGCAGCAAGAGTTCGGATCGGCGGCAGCAATTCAGGCAGCTGAAGGACTGATCCAGGCAGGCGTGGCAAGGTCTGGACGCAACCTGAATCAAATGGGTTAAAACCCGTTAGGATCTTTCAGAGAAAGATCCTAACACGATATTTCCTGGGTCCAGGAATGATCCCTAAGAAGCTGAGACAGAAAGTTTGAAAGGTGCGTGAAACTGTGTAAAAGTTTGAGAGTGCGTTCTGTGGTTAAAAATTGAGAAAATGTGAGTAGAAAGTTGCATTTGGGACTTTTGGGAGAGTTCCCAAAAGTCCAAGCTTCTCAGTGGATTTCCTTTCGGAAATCCACGCGACCCAGGTAATATCTTAGCAGATATTACAAATCAGAATCATTTACAGGCAATAATAATTCAATTTAAATTAACGGGTGATTCTCATGGGGATATTTTAGAAGAGGACCTCTGGGTCCTTTAATAAATCTCAGAAGCGATTCCCAGAAAAAGAGGGAAATCGCCTTTAAAAAACTAGCATATAGAAGGAGAGAAGGAGGGGGACCCTAAGGTTGGATGTAAACCTAAACCCCCCTTCAAATCTAGAAACCCCAGAAAATTGACAAGGGGCTAGTGTTAAAACACTGGCCCCGTTCCGGTGTGGGGAAAATTTGGGCATAGTGACGCCCTAATATAAAGAAAACTGGGGGAGTGAAGGGAGAGGCCAAAAAGCGGCCGTACAGTTCGGAAGACGAGGTAAGACTGAAGTTGAAAGTGAGTCTTCCTGTCAATCATGACAATTTCGGCAATCATTCGTCTGATTGGCCGAAATTGTCCTCCGCGCAAAAAGGCGCGCACTAAATGATTCTGATTGGGTCAAATTAGTTGTAATCATAACGTGATTTTTGGCGGGCTCTGAAGTGTTTACACAAGCGGGGAAAGGGCAATTAAATTAATCCCTTTCCCCTATTGTAAAATTAAGAGAAAGATAAAATTAGGAATAACACTTAAGGCAAACGCACTCAGGCGAGAAATTGACACTACGTCAATTTCTCACTAAAAGAGAAGAACAAGACGCAACACCTTTCTAAAACCTGGACCAGAGGGTCCCCTTAACTAAGACTTAGTGACTGTTATAAAGTTATAATAAACTGTTAGTAAAATACAAACAATTAAGTAGCTACGACATGAATTAAAAAATAAAACTTTTCTTCAACCTTTTATCAATTCCCCTATTTTCTTTTGCCTTTGAGACTCAGCCTAGCTGGACTCAAAGAGCGGAGAATTTGTACAGTTACAAAAGTATCGCATCTGTTACTCCAAATTGGCAATAAGGGAAGACATAAAAGTCTTCCCTCAAATTACAAAACCAAAACTTACAAAAGAAAAGAACTTGAAAAGAATTACACTAGCTAAGCAAAACTAGTTCAATTTAGTGAAAGGGCAAGCCGAGCTTCCCTTTTGCTTTAAAACCAATAAAAACTAACTTAATTAAACTTAATTAACTTAACTTTCATTAATTAATTAGCTAGAATATGGATTACTTAACATGGATTACTTATTGGCCATAATAGCACAATCCCTTTAATTAACTTAAATTAATGCTCTGCACTAATCATTGACAGTCGTTCTACACCTGCCAATCCGCCTGGGGAGCGGCACCCAACGGGCCTCTACCTAGCTGTCCCGCAACAGCATAATAAGTAAAAGTTAACTGCCGGCTCGAAACAACCCAACCTAAATTTGAAACTTCATTCCAATTACTTTTTCCGAATTAATTCATGTCTTAACTATGGCAATAATTAAGGATACAAACACGATGGCAATCAAACACATTCATTCCATAGATTCCATTCCGTTTTTCCAGAAGAATCCAAGATCGAAACCCAATAAGAAACCAAAACTGTTCATCGGATATTTAACCTTTTTGGTTTATTTTGGAAGCCGCTTATTACTCGGATAGATTGTTCGAAGACGTCGTTTTTTGGTCATGTCGTGTCCTAAAATGCGTTCATTGGTTGGCACGCCGGCCGGTTTGACTTGAAATACAAATATGGTCCTTTATTGAACAAATCCACATGACAAAATATTCATTTTTATTACAAATAGCATTAAGCCAGCATTGAGTTATTACCCTGGAAAGAAATAATATATTGTATTGACTTCCACGACTAGCAAATTCTTTTTTCTAAATCGCAAGATATGATAGATTGCAACGGAATATTTAATTAGCTAATAACAATATATACAATTTCTGTAGACATGTTAGTGAAAAGTGTGTTTTCATTTGAACGGAAAACTAAAGAGGGAGACAACTAGTTCAAGCATTTCTTTTTTTCCAATTTTTGCAGTATTTAGGGCCCATAATCCGGTTCACCCCAAAATTCCCCCTCCTGTATATGTCTGGTAGCTATGCATTTGCAACATAAAATTTAGGGTAAGATCGTAACGCCACGTCGAACGTTGAAGGATAAAAGGACAGGAACAACCATATAATTGAAATGTCATTCATTAGCCATTGGTATAGGATCTTAAATATATTTAAATAGAGAAAAGTCTTAACAAATTAAATAAAATTTGATCTGGTGACAGCTGATACTGTGTGTGTTAAAAGCCGTAAAAGCTGTAACTTTTAAAAGTGATTAGAAACGAAGTTAAACTCTAATTTAATTTAACACGTCACTGCAGACGCTTCACGCGACACTATTCGGTATCCTAATTAATGGGGTCTTGCATAAAACTTCAAGGTTGTGACAATTTATACACCGCCAACCCGTAAGCAGCAGCTCGAGAGTGATCTTTTCATGACGTCGACTTAAAGGATAGTCAGCACACTATTTCCAGCTGTATATAGACGGTCTGACATTATGGTTTTCTTAAAGGTGAGCTACCTGTTAGTGTGTGGTTCAATGAAAACCCCTTCACAAAATTCAAAAATAGTTACTACCTCGTCAGCATTAGACTAGACGGCCTACATCCAAAGCTAAGGCGCTCGATTGCAAAGTACATGCTTTAACAAAGAGGGGCTGATTCGTCAACACTACATACACAACCCTCAATCAAGCTCACGTCGTGACATCCCAAAAGGCCGGAAATAGGCTTCTGCTTTCATGAAATAAAGGAGTGCTGCAACACCAGGGACAACTGTTACATATATTCATACACAGAACTCAAGTTGCTTTGAAGTTATATCGATTTTAATCATATAGTCGTGGACAGTGGGACACCTGTAGCTTAAAGCATACAATGAAATATTGAGTTTTGTTACTCAAGTCAGAGAGTTATGGATGTTATAAAGTTTAGCTTGTGTTGAGGTAGTCGCTGCACACGGGTTACTTTTGCCTCTTTTGTAGACTGTTAACAGCAAATAAGACGGTAGAAGTGCTGTGGAATTGGGCTGAAACAGCGCACGATTTAGTGCTGTAGTTTCAGCAAAGCAGGACTCTGAGGTATGGTTCTTCTTAAATTCTTCTTTATTCTTGCTAAGGATTAGAATACATGATAAGTTGAATATTGCCCTACAAACAGCAAGACTATGCTGTGGATGCTAGTGGACTAACCTGCTGCAATCGCTTATGCCGAGTGCCGACTAGATGTATACCAAATTTAGGGAATGTTTACTATGAGTCAATTTACCGTCAGAGTAGCTATAGAGAAATTGCATCTCCTTTTGCAAACTTTCATTGTACGGGTTAAAGCATTTTAGGGCTGATTTGTGGTAATCTTTCTTAGTTCTTAATCCTTCTCAAACTCTAGTCTGCTAATGTCGGTTGCAAGAACCCTTTGTTTGGGTTTTCTACAGTTTTCTACGATAAATGCCAAAGTTAAAAGAGAAGTTGATAGTTGCATAGTTTACTTACATAGTTTAAAGTTCAGTTTTAAGGACGTTCGGGTTGACAAGATTAAAATCGTTTGTTGCAGCATACATATTTACTTAACTTATAGTATGGTCCTAGCAGTTTTAACCAATGAAACAGTTTCCTCGATTTAATTGCTAAGCTAAGTCTAGTTGATTCATCTTCCGTTTAGCATTTATTTTTACTTCTGGAAAAGTAGTATCATTTCCAGGCAAAGCTGTTGGTCCTAACTTTCTTCAAAACATCATATATACTCATCATATTAGGCATGACACTGCTCTACGTCAAAGCGGTTTTTTAAGTATAAATCAGGTTGGCGTAAAACGATCTCTGTGGAACAAGGTAACCATAAATTGTAAACGCAAAATTTTTTGAGTTCAGACTTTCAAATTCCTGTGAATTTTAGAAATTGTGGCGAAAATCAACTTACTGAAACTTGTAAAAATTTTCGGAGAGCGTTAACAATTTTTCCTGTTTGGCGTGAGCTTGATGTTGGTCGCTGATTGGCGGTTGCCTGTTGATTGAGCGCTATAGTGAATTGATGAACCGCTGGTCATTTGAAAAATTAAAATCCAAGATTTAACGAAAAATTTTAGCAGAGTTTACAAACATTACATTTACACTTACAAACAATTATTTAATAAGCCTTATTTGAAAAAATGCTAACTAAAGTGGAATGTTGAAATGTGTACGAACGGAGCTGAAAAGTTCGAGCTAGGTGTCAATATCCTAATACTGAAAACTTACAGTAACGTGTTTAGCGTTGTTAATCAAGTTCATCAAAATCTCGAGACCTTGGAAGGGGGGTTGTAAGGGAAGCAGTCATAGGAAAGATTGATAAGCCTGCAATGGGAGTTCAGCTGATGGTCCCGTGGTGTAGTTGGTTAGCATGTCTGCTCCGGAGTTAGAAGGGCCGTAGTTCGAAACCCGGCTGGGCCAATTGTTTATTTTCAATGGTAAGTGAAAAGCTAAATCTCCCTCTTCCCTTCTCTCTTCTAGGTCCTGGTTTAGTGGGTACGAGGGTGCCTGACGCCTCCCGTCTTGGGCTTGTTCTTGGTTTCTTCTTGATCCACCAGCCCTGGTAGAAGCGCTACAGGGTGGTTGTTTTAATTACACTTAGAGACTCATAAAAGCTATAGCGCTTCGCTGATTGGTTGATTTCAAACGGCAGTACAGAATCATACTGTGGTTTGACATTGAAACCAACCAATTAGCGAAGAGTTAAACGTCCACTTGTAAACCTGTACCTGTATGTGTAAACCCTATCTCTACGAGACTCCCTCGGGGATCTCAGGGAGTGTGCTCGCTCATACACGCAATTTTTACATCAGATAAGCAATTAACCAGTAGGGCTTTACGCGCACAGGTACAGGTTTACACGTGGTAGGTATAAAAGCACTCCTTGAATTGAAATATTGTGTATTATCCTAAGGAAGTGCAACCTACGGACCAAGTAATTTTAGCACCCGCAAGGAGTCAAGGCATCAACTATCCAACGATAACGTCAAATAATTATGACAGAAGGCAAACCAAATTTTAACTAAGCCGAAAAGACAAAAGGCTGTATGACAAATTAATGCACGATTGCATACTAAGAAATAGCAGAAACTTTTGTATTAACATACGTTTGCGTGATCTAACATTTAAAAATCGATCGCACAGTATGTAAGCAATACTAAATATTCGGTTTTGATTCCAATCTCCAGATTTGCTGGCCATTGATCTTTGAAGTGTTCCTAATTGACTGGATCAACAGAAGACGGAGATCCTCACTTCAGTTTACCGGACAGTAAATAACCGAATCATCAATAACAGAAACAGAGAGAATATTCAGCAAGCCCGTTTGCATATACAAAGCGTATATGTAAATGAGGCACAACAATTTAATAGTTCACATGAGTGGCGGACGGTGCAGTGCAGTATTGATTTCTGGTTGCCTTTCGGGTATATTTTACTCATACGGCTCTCATCCTTTACGCAAAGGGCTAAAACTTACGAAATAACCTATTTCCGTGCTCTTTAACATTCTGGGACAAGTCTCATATTTCTAGGACAAAAGATAAAAGTTTTGGTTTTTGGCCTTTGGCCCCCAGTAGGCAGACCAGACACGGGATTGACTGTTATGGTTGGAAAGAAGACATGAAAATTTACATTTTTGCTTTTACAACCTTTGAGCTATCTCCAGTGGTTAAGTCAGTATAAGCAAAAAACTGTTTTGAGGGTCAAAAAATGGCCATTTTTGAGGAAATCAGGTTTCTCAAAATTACTACCACATGTTAAGGACAAAGTTGACTTATTTATACTCATTCGATACAGCGTCCAAATTGCCCATTATGAATGCCTATTAGCCGGACTTTATTGCTTTAAGCTAAGAGATTTGACCGAAAAACCATTTTGGCAAAACTGCTATTATTTAGTTTCGAACATCGATTTCTCAAAAACTACTCGACGGATTGCGGAGATTTTTGGCGGAATCGAAATTCGCACTTCTGCGGAGGGACGTTTTTCTTGGTTTGGGCTAAAACGTATTGAGTAGCAAGAAAACTCAATGCGAAGTTGCGAAATTTCGTGTTACTGTGCATTTGGCCGATTTTCTCGACCGTTAAGACCTGCTGAGCCAAATCCAAAAAACGTCCCTCGGGTCATATGTCCTTCATATCGTGGCTTAAAAGAACTTTTGGCCGATTCTTCAGTTTTGAGAAATCGACGTTCAAAAACTTTTGGTCTATATTCATCCTGTTAGATGTCAGCTTGTCAGAAAATTTCTGCTATTTTTTGCTAATTTTGCCAGTTCTGTACGCTCATGTGAATGTACAGATAATAAGCTTTAAAACGATGTATAAAGCTCTTTGCAACTCACAAAATTGCGAAAGTTATAGCGTTTCAAAGAAACACCACAAAAGCACTGCACAAAAGGATACCACCACCCTAAATGGTGCTATTCCGAGGTCTTATTTACTTTGCTTATCAGTGGTTAAGCTTTTCAGAGGTAAAACCGAGTGTTAATTGGTAACCGGTGAGTCGGTCGATCTCTGACCACTTGGTCACCCGGCTTTTCTGCAATTTCGAAATTGCAAAAGATAGTAAAAGCTAAAAACAAATACACGATGGGTGGAGTTAGTGCTAGCGTGCCACAAAATGTGTTAAAAACAGCATTAACTAAACCTAAATTTTTGAACAAAACATTTTTAACATCTGGTCAATGTTCAGTGCCCTCGCTAAAAGTATTTATGTGAAATATTTTGTTATTTAACCTTGCAGCAGAATTTGAGAATTGTATCATTATTTGAGGCTTATTCCATGCACAGCATACGAAAGCGCACCTAGTCTTGCTACCTCACATAGACATGTATTCATATATGATTTTTGAAGTGATTCATGACTCCACATAGACTCCTTGCATCCCGTATATAGATTTTTATTTGATTTATAGATGGCAGTATGGGCCTTGTGTGCAGCGGTATGCACTTGTGAACGCAGACTTCGACAACTTTGTTCCTTATGGCACCGATGCTGGAGATACGCTGTTCACAGAGGAGCCTTCATATTTAAAATACAACAATTCCCGATGTGATATGGAAGTTGCATTTACAGTAACCAGAGATGGTTTTGTTAGGGCCGACCTACCACAAGCTAACTGTGATACGGCTACAGTGACAGTAACCACGGCTGGATTACAGAGCATGTATACTCACCAACTGTATGGCAGATCTGTTGAGGGTGATGCAGCCATGATGATAATTATAGAGCAGTTCGCCGGTGACATTGTTTGTGACGCTGAATGGATTGGTGTGGTAACTTGGATAGGACATCATATGTACAGAAGTCCCTTAAACAACAGTTTCCAAAATATAATCATCATTAAGGATAACACAATGCTGACTTTCTTTATATATGGAGAAATGAACTACATTGGGTGGCTTAGGTCTGGATCCATAAGAATTGTGTTTGGAGATGGTCAAGAAAACAGACTTGACTTAAGTGTTAAGTATGGGTTTCAATCACCTGAAAACCTTAGCAGACTACTAACTGAATCTAACATGGGCATTCCTGGAATGTTTTCACTGAAAGCAGTAAACGACGAGATAACAGAGCCTGGACCTCAAATGCCTGCAGTAAAGCCGTGCTCCCTTAATAGGCAAATGCCGGAAGATGAAGGTAGTCGTACAGACAGACTGGTATGAGTCCATTTATGTTATGTTTGCATGAATTTATTTACAATTTACAACGATCAGAGGTGCTGCTGAACATCTGAAGCTACATTTCGACTTCGAGCCTAATCCAGCACAAGCACACAAGCAGCAAAGCAGCTTTAGGCTAACTAGAAAATTTTAGTTAAAACGTTGACTACTATATAAATGCAGACTTTAGCGAAAATTACCCTCATACTCCATAAACAATGCGACAACTACGCATTTAAAATTTCTGAAAGATTGTCATAAAATCCAAATCTTCAATATCCTCTTCTTGCATTTCCTTTCCTTCAAAAATACATACGTTGAGAGGTAGCTGTAAAACACTATTAAATAGGCAATGGCAAAACCAAAACGAATAGTTATGTAATCTCAAACCGTTTGTTTTATTAAGGTTGTTACTACCGGCCCTGGTCACGCTTTCCCCCTGTAGCCGAAGATGCGGTCGTGCTAATCAGCAGAGATACAGAATTTCCATGAAAGAAATTTCAAGCCACAACTGCCCCAAGTATCTGGTTCACGAACACTATTGCAATGTGTTTCCACGTTACAGAGGTAAGCAATGGTGTTCGCACATGTCAAATAGTCTGAAAAGTTCACGTTGACAGGCTAAATAACAGCACTTTTATTACTGGGCTTGGTAGAGAGGCCCTTAAAAGTTAAGAGAAAGTTGGCGTGGACTCTCATTAAAGTTGAAGATTATGAATACTCTAAAGTGTTTGCACTAGAGATGAGCACGGACGGGATTATTTCGACCCGGCCCGGCCCGCTGGTAAAATTTTTCGGCCCGGCCCGGCACGCCAAAAGAAAATTTCCAAAATCTTACTAATGATATTATTTCAAAGGCTCCAATGCAATATGGAAACGCTAAATCATGCTACAAAACGTTAAATTTTGATGTAAAATAGCCAGAATGAGTAGATATTTAGCTAATCTTAGCGATTCTAGAACATTTTCTATAGTCGATCTGGCCCGTTTCGGCCCGCAGTTATAAAATTTTGTCGGCCCGGCCCGGCCCGCGGACCGGGCCGGGCCGGGCCGACGGGCCGAAATGCTCATCTCTATTTTGCATTGTTGTCAAGCCGATGACCCTATTGAAAATGGCATAATCGGACTAGCTTGGATGTCTAATTAATATTAAGACATTCTGCTTGGGATGCGCTATATGCTATACGTGAGTGAGCATTAGACAATAGTAAATTAAAAATTTGCAACTATTTTGTAAATTGTAAGTAATTAACGAATTGAGTTGTCAGTAGTTTGTTGTTGGAAATCATCAGTTTATTAAACTACTACAAATTACTGGTAACTACTCTGGATATAGGTATGGCTTAGTTAGGATTGTTACATACTGACTTGATGTAGTTGAAAGCTGAGTAGAAAGACACTATTATTGATTGTCGCTCTTGATTAATAGGATGTGTTGTATCGCCTTGGTCACCATGGAGCTCATGTTGGAATGGAAACCAAGTCCGATTTCGGAGAAGTCTTGGATATTGGTGTCCACCGAAGCAACAATTTCGTGTTTGTTGATGTGAACAACGTAATTACTATAGCAATCTCCTGCTGTGAAATAATTTTGACAATTTACGTATTAATGATATGTTACGGAGAATGTGCAAAATTGACCTATTAGATTTTAGTTGGGTTATCGATCAATGTGAGCATTTGTCACAAATTTGGGTGCCCTTATAGGGACATTGCACTGAGGTCAAAGTGAATTTAGCTCATTAGTTCGCATTAACTAAATTCTTTAATGATCAGTAAATGTAAAATCACGTAGCTGTCAGCACTACGTATTTAGCTAACGAGGTCTTCAGTGCAACTTCTTCACAAAAGAGTAAGAATAATACCAAGAGTGTATAATTACCAGATATTATATATGACCTTTGCGTTTTCTAAACCTTCTAATCCAAAGTGAAACAGCATTAGCGTATTCTAGTCTGACCTTGGACTACGCTTGGTGTGGCTTCGTCGTTGTCATCAGTATCCGAATTTTATGGGCCTAATGCCAATTACACAACAGGTTCTGAGCAACATACCTCAATATTTAAACTCGTTGTGCAGTACACATGCGACAAATGTTCTTTGGAGGACAAGAAAAACCAAACGAAGCAAACATGAGAAACCGAAGATAGTAAACGGTGCTGCAAGACTGACGTAGATATGAAAATAATTGTGGAAACAAATTATGAAAATTTAAAAGACTCTTCGTTTTCACTTTGAGATTATTATTAATTTGCAATTGATTAATATCCGTAACCCAGTATAATATTTAATTGGCATGAATGAAATTGAACATGCTTTAAAACAATAAAAATACACACTTAACGCTTCAGCGCATATTTGTAACAAAATTTTATTAGCAAAATTCATAATGCTGATCTATTGGCTGAACGAATAAGATCAAAAATTCACTGTTCGACAGTGTTTCACTAAATTCATATTTTCTTTTGTGTTTTCAAATTCTGTCAGGTATTACCCTCTTTGCAGTGAGGTTGAATGATCCAAAATATGAATAGCTGAACCATCGATAGGACAGATGCTCCCGTGAACAGCGACAGAATTCCTCCCAGATTGCTGACAAATCCAGTATTCGTGTACAGATAGTATTCTTCCTGGTGTTGAATGTATCGATTCCCTTTGGCCAGCTTAATTTCCACAACTCCTTTATCTCCTCCATTATCGGTTCTTGTTTCCACTTGATATTCCCAGTAAGTGCAGTAGGGCTCACAAGTTTCCAAACAAGTATCATGCAGTTTAGTGCAGACAGGGTCTTCTGAATATTCGCTTGTGTCCTCATCGTTGTAGCTGTAGCTGTAGCGTTCCTCGCCTTCGTCGTTGACAACCACTTCGTTATTGCGGGTTTTTTCTTCAAAAACCTCTCCATAATTTAGGACACCATCGCACCATTCTGTCAAATTAAAAGTACCGCCAGCTCTGTAGTAGTTGCAACCATGTTGACATCTTGCAAACTCTTCCAAACATTCTCTGGTGCACGGCATCCTCTGTTTGTCTATTGTCTTCCGGCATGGCTCTCGTGCCTTGTCCAGAAGGGTTAGTTGCTGGAAGTTGAAAGAAATAGAATAGGAAAAATCCTGTAGTTTCAGTTCAACGGGGTTAAAGGAGTCGTCGTTGTCACCAATGATCAGATATGCGCGTTCTGTATCGGTGATGTTCAGCTCCATTTGACCCTTTCTTTCACTGTAGTCCATTTTGGAGTGTTGGCTTTTGTAGTTACGACTCACCAACTGAAAGCAAAGCCCATGCTCGCTGGCAAACTTTCCAATGCTTGATAAGGTACCAACCCTTACTTCTATAACTTCTTTAAACCCAGTAGACGCTTTCAGCATCAACTGATCTATTGTATGTAGTTGATGTTGGCTCATTAAATCAAGAAAGGCTTGTCTCGTTGACCCATTCTGAGCTTCATATGCCCCAAGTATTAGATTGTTCATATATTCAATTGTGGCTTCAGTAAATCCCAACTGTTCCAGCTTATGAAAGTCTATCCACTCTAGCGAGCAAATGGTGATGTTTGGATACTGGTCCAAATACACTCTTTTGGCGGCAAATGCGGTCGGTCTCTTGGAGAATTCCACGCTTGCTGTGGTGATTTGGTAAAGTACAATCGCCAAACACGCGAGCAGGGCAAGCAACCAGATAATTCGGACCACCTTGTTGGTTGTACTCACCACGTCTTGTATTCCGTGAATTGTAGTATTCTCAGCATATCTAGCCAGCCGGCTATTACCTGTCATGGCTTGCTACCGTATGAATAAGCTGGTAAGTAAATGCGGGGATGAGAGAGCCTGAGCCTAGGTTTAAGTACCACCATGATAACACAAGTGTTGCCAATCCATCTTTCCTGGTTGTTTAATTTAGGTAAAATGTTTCTATGCTAATGGGTCTATTTAAATTAATTGCTCTGTGTCAAACATTGAGTTATTAGCTTTGGAAAGCAGCTAATTCTCTGTTGAGGTCTTCACTTTCATAACACAGCAAATTATTGTCTTCCATTGAAAGATGTGAGAGATTACAACGATACATTCAATTTGCTAATACCCATGCTTAATATTTATAACCGCCTCCAAATATGCTCTCGTTTCAATGTGCGCAATCAAATAAAGAGAAGGTAGGAGAGCAACAGTAATTAGTTGAATAGGCTGTGAGCTACTGTAGCCTTTACAGCAAAAATAAGTTAAACGGAAAATTGCACTCGTATAAGGTAAATGTAGCCCACGCACACATATGGATAAATTTAGTCCATACTGACGCTCTTACGGAAGTTGGGGAGATAGAAACAAACTATTTTGTCAGCTTAATAGTTGTGTATACCAATTTTTATTATAAAATTAGTTTATCAGGCTGCATTAGAAAAAGCTGTTAATGTTCCTTGTGTATCCTTTGCTATTAGCAGGCAAGCCTAATATTAACGCTCCTAAATTTAATAATAATCTAATTGGTCTGTTCAAGATGTCTGTTGAATATACAGTTACTACCACAGTTATCCACAAAATCGATAATCTTTACCATTATACGACACAAAGCTCCTTTGACTACGCATAGGCCTTTGTTTTTATTTAGTCGGCAACGACTTAGGAAATTATCTTCAACAATTAAGGAATGCCGTTCGTTTGGCAAATTATTATTTTTGCGGAAGCTAGCAACACGATTGGAAATACGCTGATAGGACTGAAAAGAAAATCCAAATTCAGGAATTCAAGTGAGCTGTCTCTAAAGAAAATATTTAGTGGAATTCAGCAAATATGAAATTGATGTTACCTATTCATGAGAATCTTGCTTGGATGTAAATATTAGGCTAAAATCGAGCCACGGACCTCCAGAACTGCCGATTCGAAAACTGGTGCTCTCTCAACCATTAAGTTAGTGAAACCTTACATTACGAAGCAATTGATTTTATTTGTTCTGGAAAGCGCATTTCATTTCAAAGCATTTCATTTGTACAACTGAAAATGTTATTTATGTGGTCTTTAATTTCGATTAGCTATCTTTGTTTTCAAACCTGACGATTCAGTATCAAGTTGGAATTTCATAATTTTCCTTTCTAAACGCGTGAACTTACGGTTCTAACATATTTATATTGAAATCGTCTAGCACTTGCATATATCAGAAGTCATGGTATCAGTAGCTTAGCACTGATCATTTGATTTGGGCACGGCTTATAGGGGAAGTAGAAAAATACACTTTTCACCAATTTCTTTAGTCTGGGAATGTTCGGATTCAAGCTGTTGCAGCTAATAAAGCGTCTAATAATTTTTCTTTGTCACTTTTCCATGGTATTATCAATTTACAATGTGGCGACTACTATTGTTCGTCTTGTTGTCAGCGCGAGTGCCTGTGTTTGCCACAATTAAGATGTCATTACTAAATTTCTAACGTAGATGTCATTACTAAATTTCTAACGTAATTACGTAATGCGTGATTTGCGTGATTAAGCTTATAACTTAATGCAACCAAACAAACGCTAAGGTCAGATCGATGGATGTATTTGGCAAACATTGGTGCCGTTTTTTCCACGATTCTTCGAGGTAAGGTATCATTGATTTAGAAGAAAGCAGTCGAAACGATGCCACGACACACGGATAGTTGCCTAGCTTCGTTATTCAAAGTCAACTTCTCTTTGCGATAAAATGTAATCGTTAAAAGATGCTACAAATCAAAATACTGACTTGGACAAACATCGGATTTGCATTCTGTTACGTCCTAAAATCTAAATACATAAACTTACAACATCGAATTACAAAGATGTAAAAAAACAAAAACATTCAACGAATGAATGGCTAAATTAAGAAAGTCTGAAAATTATTGTACATTTCCCACTGCACATAATTTGTTTCGAAGCATATTTCGATCAACACAAAATTGTCATCTCAAGCAGCGGTACCACCCTCAACCCCAGTTCTTGGGTTATTGCGTTTTTACCGAAAAGGCAACCCTTTCATTTTTATATGTCGGTTTTTGGCTTCCCGCTTTTTACCAGAAAAGATAGCTTGTGTCTTTCTTCTAACTTTTGATTTTTACGGATTTGATTGAAATTTTGCATTTCTATGTGGGGTGGGGTGACGTGCTCCCGGCCAAAAATGAGTTACGGAACCTCAAAGTGGTCAAAAATGGCGAAAAAGTCAAAACGGATCAAAATTGATGTCTAACGCTTTAATTTACGCTAGGGTTGGCCGATTTGGCTGAAACTTGAACTGTGGATTGGGTTTGAGTGAAGAGCTTCTGAGTACCAGGAAAGCTAACCCTGATGCGGCAGGCCCAAGTACTCGATAACGGTGATGTTGCAAATGGTCAAAATTGAAAGCTACGGATACCGCCCAATATGGACCACATTTGTTATTCTCGTTGCACAGATGATAAGTTCTAGCAGGACGAACACGTGAAAACGAACCCAAATTGAGTTGTAAGATAAGAGGAAAAAACGCCAATTTCATTCATGCAAATACTGTTTCTTTTTCGTTTCATTAATATGTCCAAAGAGAAGAGAGTGTATTATCAAGAGTGCATGATTGACTATTATTGCACTGTCAAGAGTATGCCACTAGAGGGCTTCTCTTCACTGCATTGCGTAATGGTGCTCCGCCCACAATACGTGAATGTCCCCCCCGTTTGGGGGGTCGACCAAATCGACATCGCATACCCCCCTCCGTTTGGTGGGAGGGGGGTAGCCTAAAAGAGGTCCCCGTTTGGTGGGGGGGGGGGGTGTAGTACAGCCAATCAGATTGCAGAAACCCCCCTCCGTTTGGTGGGGGGGGATAGAGCAGAGGATTACGGTAGTTTTGTTCTAATCGAAAATGGGTCCCCGTTTGGGGTGGGTCACAAAAAGTGGTCCCCGTCTGGGGGGTCGCCAACAGCCAATCAGAGTGAGCCAAACTTAGCCTGCTTGAGCGACCCCCCCCAAACGGGGACCTGTTTCAGCGACCCCCCCCCAAACGGAGCCCACGTTTGGCTAACACCCCCACCAAACGGGGACCATTTTCGCCTACCCCCCTCCACCAAACGGAGGGGGGGGGGTATACCTGTACCCAAACGGGAGAACATTCGCGGAGAACGGAGAACATATGGTGGTCGGAGCACCGTTATGCAATGCCAAGAAGAGGAGCCCTCTAGTGGCTTACTCTTCTAATATATAGGAAAAAATCATGGACTCTTGGTTTTATTCTAGTACAGTTGCAGATAAATCCGCACACAGTTGGATCAAAAATAACCAGAAAAAATTGCTCTGGTAACGGTACCTAATCAACATTGACCCTGTGATTACTATGCCACTACACATCACTGTTAGGTAAAGATTCGGACTGTCTCTTCTTTAATGGCCGTTATATTTTGCAAGCGACGACTGAATTCTTGCAGTGTGTTGCAGTTGAAATACTATTTATTTAGACATGGCACCTGCCTAATGGTTTTATTTGAAGCTCAGCCACAGCCCAATGTACGATCCGTGAAATTTTACCGCTACTTTCACAGCGATTTTGTTGATCACTTTTACACATCCAACTTCAGCGAATTAGGATAGGGGAAAGATGGTTGGAAACTGGACAAAAACGACTTCATTTATCCAAAACCAAGGCTGGGCACTGTACCATTGTATAGATACTACAGCGGAGGAAAAAGAGATCATTTCAATACTACTGATGCGACAGATATCGGAGTTACTGACTACGGAAAGAAGGGCAATCATGGCTACAAATCGGAAGGAATTGCTGGATACTGCTACTCTTATCCGCACTGCGGGACTGTCGCGTTGTACCGACGATGGAGCACGGGAGCAAAAGACCATTTCTTCACTACTAATGCAACTGAAGCCATTCAGGTTCTGCAACAAGGATATATTGATGAAGATGTCGCTTGCTATCTGCCGAAACGTTAATACACCCTGGATCTAGAATATAGACATATGAAATAATAAAACCGTTCCAAGTTATGACATTAGAGATTAGATTAGACAAGCAGACTAGTGTGATGACTAAATTTGTAGATCACCTAAAAAGTCTGGTAGCAAAGTTCCTAATGTTATGCTTAAAATGTTACCTATATTGTCTTAATCACAGTGAGTACTCGCTTGCAATTAGATTAAGGTAAATAAATTTGAGCCGATCTCTATGAAAGCACTAAAAGACGCATGTAATCCTGCAACTTGAAAACAATAATAATGTTTTCTCAAGAACAGTTATCATGACAGCCTTAGGTAGTTAGAAATTTTTTCGATTGGAATGAAGCTGCACATTTGTAAGAGTCCAAACATCAATAACCCGAGATATATATTCTGGTTTAACAAGCAAAAGCTCTAAACAACTGAGCCACAATGTCATTGGCAAAAACCGAAGCTAAAACCCAAGTCAATAAAATAAAAATAAGTCAGTATCAAATTGGCGCACTGCTTTGACTTTGGTATCGCGATGGACAAATGAATCTCGACTGAATAAAAAGCTATATAAATACAAATAAAAGTTAAAAAGAACGATACAAACTCCTATTGCTTGCTCCAATTCCAAAGCAATACCACAACCCTTTGTCTACACCATAGACGTTTTTGCCACAATTTCCAGCAAAACTGTTTCCATTAAGTTAATATGTAGACATTGAACTTGTTTTTCAACACCACAACAGTTAGTCATGAATGAGATTATGAGCACATTATTGTTAAGCACCCGTTATGACCATTTTCAGCATTTCAGTCCTCTGAGTTTAAACACGACCAACTGACACAGCTTTTACTCGCTATTACAATTTTGATATCAGAACACTATAGTAGAAAAACTTTGTTGAGCACACCGGTATAAATTGTTCAGACAAACATAAAGTCATACAATGTAACATTATCTTTAAATTGTCCATCGAATTTGCATGTAACACTTTGTAACTTGTGAACTATCACTGAATACTTTCCTACTTTTTGTAACTACTGTAATAATACTGAAATTTTAATAATACTGATATTTCCCTACTGTACTTTTAACCAACTTTTGTTTTATCTTTGCTGGTGTATGATTTTGTCAACGGAACAGCAGATGTGCTGTTTCACGTTCAATATTTTTATACCTATTTTCAGAGGTAGGAGCTTAATTTTACCTCAGTGATCTAACATTCTGTAAGGAATAGTTAGCCAGAATTCGATCTGCATTTTAGCTGTATCTCGTGACAGAGATGTCAGCTGCAAAGCCGCTTAATGAGCCCGATTGACTTATTTATATGTGTTCGTTTTCGTAATCAAATCAGTACTCCTTCGTGAACCTCACTTCACTACCAATCATGGTGCATCTATGGACCATTGCAGTTGCTGTGTGTGCATCATATGGCAGCATATATGCCGCAAGTAAGTCGTAGTAATTATTGCCTTACCGATTAGGGTTCCATCCATCGGGGATATTACTTAACGTTACTTCTGTTGACTTGTTTTGGTTTCCTTTGTCAGAAGTTATGATTACGACAGCAGTAAACTTAAACTGAATCTATCGATTCAGTCAGTCTCAGTCAGAAGCCGGCTGAATTTGCGAAAAAATGACCAAAATTTTGATAAAAATCGTTTAGAGGTTAACTCTTTGTCCTTTCTGTACGAGAGCGTCTGCCCTTTTTCCGTTTTCGCTGAGGCGGTCTACCCTGTTTCGTCGCACCCCCATTCTCTCCGACATTTTCTATAGTTCCGTACACCTCTTTCATTTAGTGTACACTGGAAAGGCAATGAACTTTAAAAGCTTACTTCAAAGGTTTTGCTTTTAAATGGTAATTACAATGATAGTCACTAGCAATCAGTAATAATTCACTAAAAAGTCCCATGTGAATCATTTCTTAGTCTGTGCTTAAGGTTTCCTGAAATTTAGTCAAGAATTTAAATGTGTCGCAGAGCGTCAACACCACAACTTGCAACATTATATTCTATTTCAGCTGTTCAAGACTGTTTCGACAGCAACCGGAAATGCTGGCTGGATACTGCTGAATGTGCGGCTCCAGGAATATATCAAGGCAACAAGCACGATACAGCTTCAGGGGTAGCCTGTCAAAAATGGTCTGAGCAGGACCCACATCAGCACTGGAAAGGTGTGCAATTTGGCGACAACACTTTCTGCAGAAATCCCGATAATGCTGTTGGAGGGCCTTGGTGTTACACCACAGATCCTTCACAGCGATGGGATTTCTGTTTCGATGTGTGCTCTCCCGCACCTAAGCCTCAGCCTAAGCCTAAGCCTGTTCCAAAGCCTGCTCCAAAGCCGGCACCAAAACCAGCACCAAAGCCACAGCCTAAGCCTAAGCCTCAACCTAAGCCTCAGGCGGTTAAATTTTATCGATACTGGAACGCAGGATCGAAGGACCACTTCTACACATCCAACTTCAAGGAGCTCGGTCGAGGTAGAGCTGGATGGAGATTGGAGACAAACTACTTCATCTACCCGAAGAAGTATCCAGGTACTGCCCCACTGTATCGGTACTACAAACACAATGTGGGCGATCACTTCTATACCAGAAATGCTAAGGAAATCGGAACGACTCAGAGAGGCAGAGTGGGCAAACATGGTTACAAGTCTGAGGGAATTGCTGGATACTGCTATCCTACTCAACGTCCTGGCACTGTACCGCTCTATCGCCGATGGAGTCCTGGAGCCACGGATCACTTCTACACGATTAACGCCGTTGAGGCCAACAGAGTCCTCAAACAGGGATATAAAAATGAAGGTGTTGCCTGTTACGTTCCAAGAAATTAGATTCAAAACAGAACACATACTGTTTACCTTAAGTATTATTCTACTATTATATAGTAGTTAAGTAAATTAAATGCATGGATGTTGGCTTTTACTGGGCGTTGTAAAGTTGGAGGTGACCTACCAACCAAACTTTGCGAGTGGGAAACTGTGCACAAGGAAAGAAACCTGGAGGAGATGTAGTACCAGTCGACCTATGCGCACCTCGCCAAAATTTTTCTAAGTGAAACATAGCGCCGCCGATGAAGAAGCAAAGACCCAAATGACAGAAGAACAACAAATTTTGCTGAAATCAAAATTGCTGAAACCAATCCAACTAATAAAACTTATAAATAAAACTAATAAATCTTACCTATCTTATGCAGTTCTAAGACAAATGCCTAATCTCAAAAGACTGAAACGGCCCTAAAAAATGAGACCGCATTTACTTTTATAAAAAATAAAATGGGAAGACCCCTGAAAGAACAGAGCAAGGGACAAACTTTTCAAGACAGAGAAAACTTACAAACAGGACTTTTACAGTGAATAAATTTGAACAAATTATTTTTACAGAAACAAAAGAATCCTCATTATTATTACAAAATACTTAATTAAAATCAAATGAATTACCCCCGAATTACCCACAAGAACACCTTAAAAAGTACGTTTAAAAGCCGTCACGGATATAAACAGAAATTCACAAAAACTACAAAAAGTTTGCATTTGAAGTTCGGAAAAGGGAAAAAAGACAAATGAGTTAAATTTTAAATAGGAAATAGAAAGGTTCAACAAGGTCACCTAGGGCTGGATAAATTTTAAATAAGAACGAATGATCACCACATAATAAAAAAGTGCAATCATTGAAAGCCACACAATTCAGAACTGGGGGACCACCAACAAAGAAAAAACGCTAGACTGAATGGACAGAAAAGTATGCGATCATTTCTGCCTAGCAACCAATCAGAAAAAAGATGACGAAATTTTAGAGAATTCAAATGGTTGCTAAGGCTGCAAAAATGGACGGCTACTTTTCTGATCTATCTTTCAAACTAAAAAGACAATTTTCAAAATATAACAGCACCACCTGATCGGGAGGACTGGCAAACTAAGGTTAGTTTCAACATAGAAAATTAGCAATTTCAGTGTAATTTTCCAAATAATTTCCCACAACATAATTCAACCATAGACCAATATTTCCACATTAGTTTACTCAAGAATAAATCCAACCCACACAAATTTTAACTCAGAAAGGGTAGACGTAACGTGTCCTCATTACAACGTAGTTTGAAAGCTTGAAAGCATAGAATGTTAAATGACCATCAGTAAACGTTTTGGCGCATAACAAGAAAACACGTCCCTCTGCACTGAAAATTATTACCTTGCCCAAAACTCTGGAACCCGCTGCGTAGCTTTTTGAGAAATCGATGTTCAAAACAAGAAAATCTTAATTATTCCTAGACCATTCTTCGAGAAAATCTCCAGTTTTACGCAATTCACTTAAACTAACAGGCGTTCGTAAAATGTGCTACTGAACGATGTATCCAAACCGACATTGCCTTGATCATGGAGCAATAATTTTGAATAAATTGATTTCCTCAAAAATGGAAGCTTTTGGAACCCAGAAGTGGTTTCTGGTTTATACTGACTGGAAACAGTTAGAAATAGCTCAATGGTTGTAGAACAAATATGTTCGGTGTTGCAGCATCTATCCAGCCAAAGCAGCCACCCCAGTGTCTCAGCTGCACATACAGAGAGAATAATGTCAATATCTGAAAATTTCTTATCTTTTCACCAGAAAACACGGGACTGATTCCAGAATGGTACGGAATGTTTTTTTTAAATTTTCTCTATTACCGTAAAATTATAGTCGTAAGAGTGAAAAATATCTGAAAAACTATCACGGTTCCTGACTTCTGCAGATCCTATCTTTATTTTTTAGAATCGATGACGCGATCATGGGCTACATTTTGGACTACCACGTTACATCCAGCCTGACTTATCGCACAAATAAATGAAAGAAAAACAAAACTAAGATGTGTCACTACAGCACCTCCGACCCGAAAACTTCGGGCCTGAGGTGGGGATCGAACCCAAAACCTTTGGTGTTGTGGGCCACTCTCTATGGATTGAGCCTCTCAGGCACAATCGAACCAAGCTTAAGTTTGAATTCGTTCCCAAACTACAGTGACATTTCTCAGGACGCTTTGGCACCGGCACACACAGTCTGATGGGAGCCAACCTCCTTCTACATGATCCTTCATAGAATAACCTAGACCTTAATATTTTTTATGATTCTGGCAATTTCACTTTGACTGTCAACATTCATATTATGAATAGAATACTGTGACCCTGTTGATGGACACGGTGATTGGATAAATTAAGCACAGCTAATAATAAAGCAAGTGAGAACTGGGTTGCCAGCAGAGTAAAGCACACTATCCAAAACAAGTCAAAACAGCTCTTCCGGAGCTACATTCGTCGCAACCAAAATCCAAATTCAAGACATCTAACGAGCCAACGACGTGACAGTCGAACACAGTAGAAAATATAGCAAGCAAGTGACGTCCAAGACGCGACCGTTCCAGCTGATTGCCAACCCACAAACAAAAGTTCAGTCCATCCCCTGCTAGAGGACATTCTGCTTTTTGAAGCTATCCAATCACCATGATTCTACCGAATGCTTGCTTCGTCGGCTTTCTCTGTTCTCTTCTCTTGAGTCAAATCTGTTTGACGTCTACAGTATTAAGCAACTTTGGGGTCTAACTTTGATTACTTTGGGGTTTTTCTCAAGGCTCCTCGTAGACAAATTTCTATCCAAAAAGCACTCAGGTAGAAATCCCTGATACGGTCACAAAACTACTCAGGCAAATTCTGATGTCACAAAAATGAGAACAGGGCCCTGTCGCACGAACGTTTAATCAGAATCAGCAAGCAAGTAAGCTATTTTCCGTTGCACAAGACTACTGATTACTGATTGCTGATTACTGATTACTGATTACATGAGAAATACACGTCTTCATATACATTTACTGATTGCTGATTAGATGAGAAATACAGGTCCATATTTTTACTGATTACTGATTACACAGGAAATATAGCTGTGTATTGTATTTAGCTGGCCAAGAAACTAACAAAAAGAAGGATTTACCCTACTACAGCTTTACTACTACATTGTACAAATTTATAGTCTGTTTTTAATTTTTGATAGCTCATCCATTTTTATTTATTTTAATGGTAACTGTACTTATCGGCTTAGAAAGACTCAAAAACTAGTGCAATATATTTATAGCTGAAGTAGGCATATATTTGCTCAAAATTGTTCAAATTCATTTAATAACAGACTATTTACTACCTATTAATGGAGAGGTTCACAAAATATACACCTAATTACTGAAAAATTGGCTTGATTGCGCAATAATCATAGTAAAGGAGTCTGATTAAATTTAAGCGAAAATAATCAGCAATCAGTAAAGACCTTGGTGCAACAGCTTACTGAGTATTCACTAATTATTCACTGACTACCGATTAATCAGTAATCAGTGGTTGGTGCAACCGCGCTAAAATAGTGCAACAACACTAAAAATTAAAATATCTGAAAGATTCTGACGAAGACGGAAATCATCTTTTAAACTTTCGTGTACTGGATTGACACCACGTCTTAGCTTAAAGAATCGAAATTGTCTGGTCATGATAAATTAAGATGAGCTGAGTGAAAGAGCATAAATAGAGCTTTAAAATGATGGAAATGTATGCCACAGGTGGTAGAGATGAGGATTTTTGGCTCGCGAAGCTCGGCTCAGCTCGCGAGCCGAGCCGAGCCGAGCCGAGCCGGCAACAATTTCTCCCGAGCCGAGCCGAGCCGGAGAACTGAGGCTCGAGCCGAGCCGAGCCGAGCCGACCCTAACCAAAAATAGTAATTCGACCAAATTTCCCCTGCTATATTTTCACTTGTTTAAGTAAAATTGCCAATAATTTCGGTGAAGACTAATAATAATTGCCAATAATTTTCTTTAGCTTTCGATTTCTTCCAAGCAAATGTTAATCTTAATGTTAGACTGTCCTTGACACCAACTTGTATGGTATTGATATACTTTCAGTAAGAAAAACTTTTTGACTTATTTCATTTTTTACGTCTCGATTTGGTTTCATAAAAATCTTAACTGTAAAATCCCAATATTCTGTGTTTGGATTTGTAGTATTTCTATTTTATCAGATAGCGAAAAAGTTGTAACCGCTTCTAGTATTCGAGTATATAATATGATCTTGAGAGGCTAAAGATAAATGTTAACGTGTAATTATAACTGGTTACGACTTAGTTAATAAATTTGACCAAGACAACAAGGAGCTAAACAAAATAAAAATTCGATGCAATCTGGCGAATTTGAAATTTCAAGCTTGGCGAGCCGAGCCGAGCCGAGCGACCCACTTTCAAAATTTTTCCGAGCCGACCCACTTTCAAAATTTTCCCGAGCCGAGCCGAGAAGAGCCGGCAACCGCGAGCCGAGCCGAGCCGAGCCGACCTCATTTTCTCGCAGCCGAGCCGAGCCGGAAAAGTCCGGCTCGTCTCCAGTATCTCTAACAGGTGGACAAGTGTGAAAAGGAGGAATTTCCCCCTCGGCGAGTCTCCCACAAAGAGGTCCGGAAATTGCCACAAGGGGTAAGAAAATTGCCCGAAAAATAGGTTTTTGCGACTAAAATTTAAAAACATTTTTCCGGCATCAACATTTATTTTGGTAAAAAATGACCAAAAAACGCTGTTTCTGCTAAAAATCGCTGGTTTTCGTAAAAAAACAGCAAAAATCGCTAAAAGTCGCTTTCAAAAGTACACTTAAGAAACATTGTTTCCACAAGAGGTACTCAAGTTTTCTCCCTCCAGGGCCAGTGAAATTTGACCTCCCGTTCAGGTATGGTATATGTTCAGTACGTCGTTTCTAGCAAGAATTATAGGCAGTCTTAGATATGATTAATTTACGTTGACTATTCGCTTTGCGCATTGCAAAGTAAAATGAGATCAGAGAAATTCCAAATCTATAGTGTTTTACCCTTTGATGCCTAAATTTGCTCAGGACTAAAGGTTGAAAATAACAGAATTCGCAATTTTGGCTTCCGCTTTTACTGGGAGCACCTAAAGAGATGGGACCGCCAGCAGTCGATAGAGAATTAATTGCTATACATTTCTAATGTAAGCATTGAAGGTCCCCGATGCACCCAGATAAGTTAGAAGCCGTCAGTCTCAGAAAATATAGAATTCTTACTAAAGTTTCATTGGGGAAAATTAAATCATTGATTTCTAGGTGCAAAAGGTTACTTCCTTAAGACGGGATAAACTATACGTTATGTTAATATGAAAACCTCCCCTATGACCTGGTAATATGGCTTTTCCGCCGACGAACTACAGCCGGCGCTGGATTGGTCTGAATGGAGGGCTCGAACAGGGCCCGAAGTTTTCAAATATTCACTGTCGGCGGAAAGCTATAGGAACTTCCACATAATTCTCGCTGGAGTGGAAATATTCTCCCAAAATGGGGTCCACATGTTAAAGAAAAATGGAGTAAAGGCCCATGTCCCAGACTGTCAACCGGTAACTGGTATCTGAAATTAAAATTAATATATCAAATATTAATGAAAATTAATATGTCAAATATCGCCAGTTGGACCACATGGCCCATCCGGTATTAAAGGGTTAAATGCTGCTTTTGTGTTTAGTTGTTAGCATTATTCTATCAAACGCAGTGTTTAACTTGTACAATTCATAATAAACGTGCAAAACAGAAGCGACTTTTGCGAAATCTTCCATTTTGATTTTCTCAGAACTGCTTCTACCAAAGTTGCTCAAATTTTGCATGCACCCTTGTAGGAAAGGTACGCAGGGGCAATTTTTTATTTTATGTTAAAAAGTATATTATGACTATCAACATCTTTGAATATTTATAAAATACCCATAATTGCTTAAATCAAAAAACTGAAATTGACCTTGCATTGAATTTACTTAATATGTAATTGTGCAGCTATTTTTATCCAAAATTGAAATCTAAGTCTAATTTTTAAATTAAAAGTAAAGAACTTAGAGCTAATGGATGTAAAACCAGTAGTATAGTGTCCGCTACCGCTTTGCCTACTTTCTTCACGATTGACCTTTTGACCTTTCACAACTATTTTAAATATTATAATATTATAACTATTGGCCATTTTAAAGTAAGTGTTTTCTATTAAAAACTGTATGATATTTATAATATCGGTTTTAGTGTATGTAGTATATTTAGGTGCACCGTTTCCCCAATACGCTTTGCCATATCGTATATGAATACGGTTAGTCACTTCGTTGTTTATTATATGGTTTAAAGCAGAAATGATAGTGTTATGCTTAAATGTAGTATACAAGGTAGTAAAGTCGTGAGTATTAATTGTTTTGTCCATTTTTATTTCCCTTTAACTGTTTCAGTGTTTTTTGGTATAGGCTTTGATTGCTATCGATGATCCAAAAAGGATTACAGTTTGTATAGTAATCAATATTTTGCTTCGCTGTTTTCTACTTATGGAAATAAAGCTTGAGTATTTTATCTAGAGTAATTGAAAGAGGACTAAAAGAAGTGTTACAACTAGCTATTATAGTTCTGAATTTATAGGAGTTGTAAAATTTTGGAATTATAGAGATAAATGGTAGTTTGTTGTTGTCATTACATGTGTTATTAAGAGATTCACAAAATGCATTTGTTTTATTTATTATACTATTTTCATTATCTAGTTGAATTTCAAGATAAGTGTTGTTGTTTGTAGTATTTAGTATTCCTAGTTACTAAAACACAGAATAAATGTAAGATTCAATACAATGATAGCTATATTTCGTGATGCCTTATCTACAGGAGTAAACACAAATTTTTTCTAACATAACTGCTTCATAAGTTACGTAAGTTGTATATTTGATATGGGCTATTATGGACCAGGTGTTATTTGGAGGTGTCATTTTTGATTGATGGTTAATTTGCTTTTTATAAGGGACATTCTTTGACCACACCTAACTTTCTTAATCCTAGACCGATTTTAATGAAACAAAGACCATTGGATTACTCTCATCGAGACCTACAAATCTAGACTTAACTCGCCTTGGTTAGAATTATTAATCCCCTCCATTCACTCATTTTACAGTACATTACATATTTTACCCCTACGTTATGTTGCTTCCCCATTTCAATGTAATTTGGGTAGACTTTGGATTTGAATCACTCCACTAGAGCACACGTTTTCCTACTGTACATAATTTTTCCATGACTTTACTACCTTTAACTCAACTTTTCGTTAGCGTACTTTCATACTCTGCGTCGCTCCAAATTACTCTTGCCCTGTTGTGTTCTTAATTTTCCTACCTTTTTCCCACATAAACCTCGGTCCTAGTCGTATTACCAACCTGGACGCTGTGCCTTGAGTCACTCCTAAATTACTCCGAACCTACTACAAGTAAACCCCGCTTACACCGAACCTATTCCTAGTTTCATTAATTTGTGCACTACCATCTAATTCTGCTTTAATCTAGCCCTTCCTCGTTTTCATCGCCTTTCATTTTTTCTTAGTATTACCATCGTATCTAGGTTGAACATTCTTTCAATTGCTCACTTAAGTGCCTCTTCATTAGAAAATTCGTGTTCATAATCAATCTGCTCATCCATACCCTTTCGATAAGTGGGTCGTCAAGGAACTGTTTGCAACGTTGGATGTGAGGTGAGTGATATAGATCAACCCGTTTAACTTCCACCCTAATTAATGGCCCATATTCGTGGAAGTCTTCAACTCTATATGTAGCCTCTTGGAGTTACTGGTTGCAAGGTACTCTTGGGTTAGTCTACCATTCGTCGTCGGTATTTTTCCCTCGTGCCTGGCGAGCAAGCTCTACCCCAAAATTCTCCAATCGGTCTTACTTTGTTGCCCAAGTCAGTGCTCCCTGAGGACTCTGTACTAACATCAGACGGACTCACATACTCTGGTTGGGCACTGTGAAGGTTTTGGGAACATAACGCCGTGTTGAACTCCCCAGAATCAGCGTTTGACCACAAGTGCCACACTGATATGGTTTGTAATATTCACAACTACGTTTGTTCTGATTGAGTTTCAATATACGCTAGACAGATTTGATGTCGCTTTGTGTTTATGTTTTGCGCTTTATTGATTTCGCTAGGTGCTTTTGCGTACCTT
Organism: Trissonchulus latispiculum; assembly: GCA_030248195.1. Taxonomy (NCBI): domain Eukaryota; kingdom Metazoa; phylum Nematoda; class Enoplea; order Enoplida; family Ironidae; genus Trissonchulus; species Trissonchulus latispiculum. The sequence continues at coordinate 6,216 of JASAND010000526.1, read as the reverse complement.
ATGTTTCGTGCTTTTATTGAGTCTGAGTCACTCCAAACCCCTCCGAGCTAACACCGAGTATACACTGGGAGTATAAAACCGAGCCTAAGAGTGTAATGTTCGAGTAATGTTAACCAATGTCAAACAACAATATCTGCTTTTATTGATTCACAGTACTCAAAGTCGATAGCGTCGAGTTGACCCTCCAATCTAGATTCAGGATTAAGAAAGTTAGGTGTGGTCAAAGAATGTCCCCTATAAAAAGCAATTAACCATCAATCAAAAATGACACTGCCAAATAACACCTGTCACTTAGTCCAAGTTTAAAACCGCTGCTGTAAACTTAACACAAACCTGTTTGAGTGGGAGTGCATAAGAATATAAGGGGGACTGTTAGATTTAAAACTTAAACCTTCCTACCACTTTCCCACCTTCCCACAACTTACCTGCACTAATTAACTCACCCGGATAATTACCTAATTAATACTATAAGACTAATTAACACTTAATACCAGAGTCCCGGTAGCTGGCTAAAAAAGTATAAAAGGCGAGAAAAATTTGGATCCTTTAAACATTTAAGACATAAAAACAACCAAAAAACCCCTATCCTCTACGCCATAACCACTCCCGTATCCACATATTGTACATATGTATTTGCTGTAAATAATCGCTTAGAAAACGAAAAAAACAATGAAAATACAAACATTTTGCATGCGCCGGAGTAGGTTAGGTACTGTACATAGGTAGGTTACTGTAAATGAGTAGGTACTAAACATAAATTAGGTAGGTAGGTTAGATTAAGTTAGGTATTGTATATAGATTAGATAGGTAGGTTAGATACTGTGTATAACGTAGATTAAGTAGGCAGGTAGGAGTCCGGTAATGGGCCAACGCCGGGTCCCAAGCTCCGGGGGAAGAACACAGAGGGACGGAAAGACATAAAACAAAATTGGGAATAGAAGTTGTAAAATGATTGATGACGTAATTGTGAAAGGTCAATCGTGAAGAAATTATAGACAAAGGATAATGGTCAACTAAGGATACATACAAAACCCCAGGATGGGTCTACTGAGCGATTGCGGCCACCTTGACGCACGATTTCAGCGCAGCTTTCCCTATTAATTCCACCCCTGGAAAAACCAGCACCCCTTCCCGAACCAGAGGCGGTAACCGAAGGGTCGCCTACCAAAAATCCGGGCGCTCGGGTTGGATACGAAGCTTCTGGAGGGGTAGGAGTGGGGTGCGCAGCCAAAGTTATAAACTACTTCAATAAAGACTGCTGGTTCGAGCTCAGTGTGTGATGTTAGGTCTTAGTAGAATATGAGAGGAGAGAGCTAGGAAATACGACAGTAAGCTAAGATAGTGAAACCTATGTGCACCCTAAGCGACAGCTCCCTACAGCTAACAATAAAAATAACCGCTGGACTAATTTACTTTAACCAACACAATAATTTGGACGACTCACAATACAAAAGGCATAAGTTATAGAGAACACGAGAGCCGAGATATAAACTTACGAAACGTTCACGAGGGAGGGTTTCACCCTGCTCCCGACACGCAATCAGAACTGGTCCCAACCAACCTGACACCCGCTCGCTAAACCCACCAACTAACGCAAACCTACACTTTCAATTACTTTTATGGTCTTCAAGCTAAAGCTGTAGCTACTCCCAAAAAGACATCACATTCATCATTTTTCAAATAAGACAATATCGAAATAATTCAAAGTTGGCTACTTTCATCAAAATTAAGTACATTTTGCAACGCAAGCCTAAAGATAATGCCAAGTTTATTTTCACTGCTGCGCTGTTGCGCAGTTAGTCCAGAGTCCCTCAATAGATAATATCCCACACCTGGATTGCACCAAATATGATTAGGACTAACTGCGAATTAGCAGAGGACTAAGTACTAATTTTCCATTTAAAAACTGACTTCTTCGTCCTCTGCTAATCCGCAGTTAGTCATAACCTTATTTGGTGCAATCCAGGGTGAACCTATAATTGCAAACTGTGCAGCTCGCAGTTTGTCGGTAATTTAGATGGAATTTTATTGAAATGAGATGTAAGCAGGTGAAATGTTTTTATTTGAAACGATGAAATACTCAATTTGCTAGAAATTTATTCGAAACAAAAGCAGTTTCAGAGGCTTCGAAATTGCATGTGCTTGAAATTAAACATCTTGCAACTATTTGCTTTTAATCAGAGCTTTTTCATATATTTTGTAAAGATTTGCTGACAGTAAATTACATTCACATCACATATAGAGATGATACTTACTCACTAGTACATTCCTCAAGTTATTTATTAAATGTTGAAACCAAATTTGTTACTATAGTACACAAAAGTTGACGGTGTTTTCAATAAATTTGACAAAGACAGGATGGAAAAACAAAATTCGATGCAATCGGAAGAATTTTTATATTTTCCAAACTTATTTCAATTTCAAACTTCAAATTTAAATTCAAACGAACCGACCCACTTTCAAAATCTTCCCGAGCCGAGCCCAGCCGAGCCAGAATAGTCCGGCTCGTCCTCATCTCTAGGGTGCAATTCCATTGAGCGAGCGTGTGAAAATTAGCTAAATCCGTGACTATGGACCAATCCAATGCAATTTCATTAGGTTTGATTTTTGTCTGCTAATAACCGCCAATGAAGCGTATACTTATTTTATATCACCCCTTAGATTAAAATTTAAGCTTGATTTTGCCAGTGACAAGCACATTTCTAATTGTGAGAGCATAGTGGAATCAGTATTGGAATTTCAGTGGATACTTTGCAAAGAGGTCAGCTTCAAAGCTTGCTTAACCTTCACAGTTGAACGGTTTATATAGCAAGGAATGTTACGAGTTAGAATCAGTTCTTGGCCTCAAGCATCCAATCATGGAATACCTGTGGAACATTGGAATAACTTTTGTCACAATATACCAGTGTATTCACGCTGCAAGTAAGTTAAGTGTGTTTGTTATTAAATAATAGAAGAGGGGTAACATTAAACGCTTTTAGTAGTTTTGCAAATTAGATACTGACACACACAATGCAAAGACCAGAATAGGCCGTTTTGAGCAACATATATCAAACTAATTGATTTATGTTGTAATCGCTATAGGATCTGTTTCAGCCGAACAAGACTGTTATGATAGCAATCGAAAGTGTTGGTTAGACACAGCGGAGTGTTCACATGCCGGTATCTACAAGGGCAACAAGGAGACGACAGTGTCTGGAATTGAGTGCCAGAAATGGTCAGATCAGCACCCTCACGAGCACCATAAGGGAACAGAATTCGGAGGTAACAGCTATTGCAGAAATCCAGACTTCACCGTGGGTGGACCCTGGTGCTTTACCAAAAATCCGGACAAACGATGGGAGTTCTGCTTTGATGTGTGCTCTCCAGCCCCAGAACCAAAGGCTGTAAAGTTCTACCGATACTGGCACGGAGGATTGGCAGATCACATGTATACAGCCAACTTTGGAGAAGTGGGAAATGGACGGGGTGGTTGGAGGTTGGAGACTCATTACTTCATTTTCCCGAAACAACTACCTGGCACTGTACCACTGTACAGATACTGGAATGGTCGCAGTCGGGACCACTTCTACACAACAAATGCTGCAGGAATTGGGGTAACAGAGCCCGGAAAAGTGGGCAAGCATGGTTACAAATCAGAAGGCATTGCTGGATATTGTTATCCCAAGCCACATATGCTGTAGAACCCTTGTATCGACGATGGTATGGAGCTCACGCAGATCATTTCTACACCACAAATCCAGTCGAAGCCAGGCAAGTTCTACGTCGCCACTACAAAGACGAAGGAATTGCCTGTTATTTACCGAAGTCTGAAGATTGCTGTTAAAACTAGCCACAGGATAGGAAGCATAACAATGAAATTGTCACGAAATTCGACATGATTGATTAAACGAGTAAATTATTATACATTAGCCTGGAACGGCAGTTAATATGCTTGGTTTTGCGTGAGTAACACAAGTTAGTTACAGCGTGCTAAACCTAGTGGCATACCTAGTGACCAAGCTAACAACAATAGTAGGTCACACTATTGAAATGATCAATAATACAATTTGAAGCAAGAAAGAATAGCATAAAGAAAGAAGAAAGCAAGAATAAAGATTAATTTCAGCATTGTCTTGATTTTACATCCCTGTAGATCTTTCAGCACAGCTCATGTCCAATCAACTATTCATGATCACTTCACTTGGGGTGAACAAACAGCTACATGTTCACTGCATGAGTTGTGTGCAAAGTGCAAAACTCTTACATGTGTAATGGCACAAAACTATACCTGCGGAACCTAGGGCCTTTTCAAGAAAGGGTAGGGTAGAGTAGAGTAGAGTGGAGTAGAGTAGAGGAAAGTTAAAATTAACTCTTTTCATGAAAGGATGGGAGTTAATTTTGACTCTGCGTGTTTTAACTCTCTAACCCTGCAGGGTTAAAAACGGCAGGGTTAAAAAGAGTTAAAAATGCCAGGGTTAAAATTAACTCCATGCATTCATGAAAAGAGTTAATTTTAACTCTACTCTACTCTGTCCTACCTTTCTTAAAAACCTTGTTTTTGGAATCACCAACTTTGAACAATTTTTACTCAGTCATTACTTTGAGTAGGAAAACAAATGACAAAATGTAACTTACGACTTTCTCTTTAATGAATGAGAAAAAAAATTTGTCTTTCTAGAATTTGAAAATGAGTTACGAAAAATGTGGTAAAAATGCGGAAAAATGAAAAACACATTCTCAGGTTTTTGCAGACTAAAGCAAATCTTTTCGAAGCACGTTAATTATCACAAAACTGTTATTCATTGTAGAGAAATTAGCTAAAATGTATTCGCAACCTTAATTTTTACTTCCTTTCTCAAGCATTTGATAAGCGATTATGCAACAGTTGGAAAAGAGCTGTCGCACCAACTGAAAAAGGTGCCATGAAGTACTTATAAGGGGAGGGGAGTATAAGTACAATATAAGTATAAATATAAACGGACATCAGATTTATGTTCTGCAACTTCGAAATTTGTAATTTTCATGTAATTTTGCAGAAAACTCTATGATAATTTTTTCTCTCGAAAGTAAATTAAAAAACTTTCGGGAATAAATAAGAAATGTTAATTCCGAAAAATTCTGAATGTTTATTCCGTTCGTTTTATTGAAGGCAACCATTTGCAAGTTAAAGTTAAACTTGAGTTAAAGTGCAGTTTTTGTATCAATCAAATAAAGCAATTTTTGCCTAAAACCCAACGTAAAAACTCTCAGCAAAATTGGAAGTACAAAACATTTTCGGTTCTCTTATGGTCCTTTCGTAGAAAACTTGAAAATTAAATATTTAGTATGCTAAAATTTGGTTATCGGTCAATTAGAAATATGTTCGAAAGCATTCATGCAAAAGTTTTGTCACATTTTCTTTCAGTTTAATTTTATTTTTAAACCCTGATTCCGTTTCCGACTTCTGCTTTTTAGACTGACTCGTCAATTACAAGAATATTTCAGCATGATTCAAACCAACCAATCAAAACCAAGCAGAGTATGTTTAGGCAATAAGAATAACTCTGCAAGTTTCTGATTGGTTGAATGAAATCATTGCATTTCTAGAGTTTATTTGCTGGCAAAATTGCTTCAAAACGCTGTTTTCATACAACAAAGATTTTTAAATTTACGGTGCATTAATTTATACTACCACATGAACCGCAACAAACTTTTTATTGAAGCTGCAGTAGAGAAATTAATTGGAATGAATAAAAATTGCAGCCAATGTTGATATCGAAAATAGCTAATAAAATATTGTTTAATTGAATAATAAAACGTCTGAAGCAAGAGAAATGACTTAACTTGCGAATTTTCATTGGTACTGATTCATTGAACAACCATCTAGATTTGAACTCTGCTTAACCCGCATGTTTTGACGGGGTTAAATTTCAATGGAAAACGCTTTGAGAGTAAACAGAGTTAAAATTTAACCCTTTCATGAAAAGGGTAGAGTTAAATTTAACTCTGCAAATATTTAATCCTTGCAGCGATTTCGAGAAAAGGGTAGTGTTAGAGCTTTGAAAGGAATTTAACTCTTTTCAAGAAACAACGCAGAATTAAAATCTTTAACTCTCTATAACTCGCAGGGTTAAAATGAAATCGCTTAACCCTTTCTGAAAAGGATCGGAGTTAATTTTAACTCTACTGTACCCTTTCTTGTGTGCTGGGGCCCTTAGTTAACCTGTCTGAGAGCATAGTGACAACTATTCCTGC
>JASAND010000525.1:0-49228 GCA_030248195.1 Trissonchulus latispiculum | reverse complement strand
TGACAAAAAATTCAACTAAGATCCACGTTAACCAGAAGCAATAACACAGTGTCTTAACCTAATCTATTATAGTCGTAGGCAGTTGGAATATAATGTAATTAGACAACAAAATTAAGCCAGCTATTTACAATAAAACCCAAGCTCACACCATGTCAAAACAAAATTGTTCTATTATATAATCAATTATGTTAACTGGTTATATCCAGTTTTAACGTGGCTGGATTTCATAGTCTAGGATTCAATCTTACATCATACATTTTCTTTAAAAGTCATTGTCTTAAACTTGCGCTACGCGCAACACTCCCAGGAAACATTAATGTCCCCGCTGAAGTCTATATCGTTTCGTGGGCGATGGTCCAGAGTTTGCAGTGGGATAAATTTTACCACTGAGGGAATATGGAAGAAGTTTCAGCTCGGGGCAAATGGAGCACCACTTGTTCCAAAGAACACGAAAACCCTTATGGTTAACGTGAAGCCTGTCCTTGGCAAAATACTCAGGGTGGATACTCCCTTGGGTAGCAAAGGCATTGGATGGATCAGTGGACCAACAGACCAAATGGAAATTGGAGCGCGAAACCAAGTTTCGGCATCGGGATTGAATCCAGGAATCGTGACTGCTTACACGATTCACAACTGAGGTAGGCACAGATGAGCTTAGAATGATGGTGGTGGCAGAACGTTTAGGGACGGACTCCAAAATCTTCCTCAGAGGGCGCCAAGATTGATACCATTGATCATAGGGCTTCTTGGCGTTGTTAACACCACAATTGATCACGACGTATTTGTAATCTTGAAGATCAAGATTACGGCGTTTGATAACCGTAGCCAAATTGTGATATTTGGCTCCAGATATTGAAACGACGGTTCCACCAAGTACTGATTTAACCTGGCGGCACTGACTGTCAGATAGCAGCAGCAGGGTTTTGGAATACCGCTGCGTGGAAATCAGTTGAGTTTGGGATAGAAGATCCTCCATAGGAAACCTGATTGCAGCTTCCCCCTGGATAAATTCAAAAAGGGCACGAGCAAGAACTAGGCCATACATGTTGAAACCTGGATAGGAGGACACTTCATCATTGACCAGGGAATCCAATCGCACGCCAGTGGACCAAACCTGTTCCCTGACTGAAGGAACCAAGAACTGAAATTCGCCACTTTCAGTCATACCTTTGAGCACCTGTTCAGCTTCCTGCATCTTCTCATGGAATGGAGACTGTGAATGCTGGAGCAGAAAGATCATCACAGAAAAATACAATTCATTTGAACAGAAAACCCAATCAGGGAGCAGTCGGTTTCCAATCTGAGTTAGAGCCCACTGCTCTATATTGATAGGTGCGCTGCGAAAACTGGGACAAGTGGCCAAAAAATTGGCCTGGAGAGGCATTCCATGCTGTTTTAGCATGCAATACCAAACACCCATTTGAATAGAGGTGACTGTGATGCCATTATCCAAGGGAATGGGAGGGAAACGAAAGAATCTGGACAGGGGACAATCGTTGTCAACGATGATTTGCATACCTAAAATAAACAAAAAAGTTTGGAATAAGAGAACAGGTGGGTACTATGTACACGTTGATGACAAGTATGAAGAGTTTTGCGACTGCTGAACTTGATGATTGTTTGTGAATTTCACAAACAATCTAAATCTTCACTTTCTAGGATTCGTTGTATCTTTTCTTGAGCTTCCTGTTTCGCAATCCTAGAATTTCGCTTATTTGTGGTTGGTTTCTGGAGTTGACTTTCTTCTTGTTGAGGGGACTCAAGTTTCTGTGGTTCAGGGGACTCCTCTAACGGATATAAATATTTCAGAGGCCTAATCAGTTTTTTGCCACTTGGAAGTAGGACCGAAGCTGAGCGAATTTTTCCATCGTTGCCCTTGTAGAGAGTATCAATCCTACCAACTCGCCATCTGCATCTGGGCAGCTCTTCTTTTATCAAAACGACTACACCTGGTTGAGCCAAAATCTCGCTGGCTTTCCGAATTTTATGCTTGCAAGCAGTTCTTTCCATCAGAGCTGTCAAATATTCTTTTTGCCATATTCGCCAGAACTGATTTAGGAGTTTCTGCCCCTTGGTCCACATTTCACGCAACCTTTCTGATCTGGATCCTTGGAAAGGCATGTCCTCTTCGGGCTGTAACTCCAAGCTAGGAAGACCTATTTTAGTTCGGCGAGACAAAAAATGGGCAGGTGTTAAAATCTCTTGAACATCGTCTGAATTCAAGGGTAGGAGTGGTCTACTGTTCACCACTTCAGCAACCTCCAGTACTATAGTGTGCAATTGATCCTTTGTAATCTTTGCAGATCCCAAGCATTTTCGCAAAGCTCTCTTGACTGAACCAACTAGTCTTTCATAAAAACCACCCATCCAAGGTGACATGCTTGGTATGAATCTCCAATCGATTCTTTGATTACTCGAAAAGCTTTGAACTTCTTCAGTTTGGAAAAGACCTTTGAACATATCTGCCGACACTTTGAAATGTTTGGCGTTGTCGCTCACTATAATCTTCGGTGCACCGTATATGGCACAGAATCTTCTGAGAGCTAAGAGAAACTGTTCGGTTGAGTAGTCTAAAACAACTTCTAAGTGGATTGCCCTCGTAACGGCACAAGTGAACAGACATACCCATACCTTGGATTCTGAGTTTGCTTGCCTATCAGTACTATGCTTTACCATTAGTGGTCCGAAATAGTCAATACCAATGTAAGTAAACGGGTATTCTTTGGCCAAACGAATTTCTGGAAGAGGAGGAAATTCTGGAATACGAAACGGTCCTCCTTCTACTCTTCGACAGATTCTGCAATTGCGAATAATCTTCTGGACCTCAGATCTGCCATTTGGAACCCAATATTTTGTGCGCAGTTGAGCTAAGGTTTGGCCAGCGCCTGCATGCATCAGTCGTTCATGGCAACTTTTAATTACTAACTCTGAAAAGGGATGATTTTTGGGAATCAGCATAGGCTCTATATTGACAGCAGTATTCTCTAGTCTTGATTTGCATCTTATTATTCCTTGACTATCAAGGGATAATTTCAGATGTGACATCTTGCGCAGATTGTCTGTGCAACCGAAATATTGCTCTTGAATGTGCTTCACCCAAAGTTTCTCGGCATCAGCGAGTTCTGCTGAAGTGAGGCGGTCACTGATTGGCACGTTGCGCTGTCTACATTTCTTTAGAAATTTCAAGACATAAGCTGTAACTCGCAAAAGCTTTGGCAGTGAAGAAAAGCTGTCCAAATTCAGGACCTTTTGAACACATGGAGACATTGTCGCGGCTTCTGACATTGAGACTGTCTCAGTGTCATCTGTGTGAAGCTGATCCACCTCAGCCTCTGGCCACATCGACTCCGGAAGATTCAAGTACTGAGGCCCTGTCCACCATAAGGACGAATTTTTCAGTTCTTCTACCGTCATGCCTCGGGTAGGGAGATCAGCAGGATTACAGGTTGTCGGAACGTATCTCAATGACAAGCCTTTGAATGCCTTGATCTCTTTCACGCGGTTTTCTACAAATGTTGACAGAATCTTTTCTGTTTTCAGCCAACTCAGTACACACTTTGAATCAGTCCACAAAGTGTAACTTTGAATTTGTTTTCTCAGTTGTTGAGAAACAAACTTGGTAATTCGAGTACCTATGACTACAGCCATTAGTTCTAGCCTTGGAAGTGACAGCAATTTGATTGGAGCAAGGCGAGTCTTTGAAAAGACAAGACTTGTACGATTGTAGCCATCGGAGGTTGTAATCTTCAGATACACGGCAGCGGCATATGCCTTTGCAGAAGCGTCGCAAAAACAATGGATTTCGAGTTTAGCTGCTGGATCATCGACACGGTCATCTTGAAGCCGACGAATCTGCAACTGACAGCATTGACGCAATTCCTTCGTTAGCTCATTAACTGTTATGCTTAGTTCAGGAGATAATTTCTTATCCCACTCGAACTTCTGTTTCCAAATGTCCTGAACTAACAACTTTCCTTTTATAGTGACCGGTGAAAGGTAGCCACATGGATCAAATAGTTGAGAAATGCACTGAAGTACACTTCTTTTCGTAGGAACTTCTGTCTCCGTCGCCTTCAACTCTGGACAGTGGAGGGTATCTGATTCGGTGTTCCAACGCAAACCTAAAATCTTAGGGTATGCACCATTACCCCTATCGGCAAGTGTAATCGAATTAATAAATGGTTTGGAATTGGAGTACCACTCTCGGATGTTCATTGAGATTTGTTGGAACAGTTCTTTGGCTTCTTTATAGAAATTGACTGATTCTGACACCGTTGGTCTTCCAGCCAAAACGTTGTCGACATAAATGTTACCTACAATTTCCGCAGCTGTAGCTGTGTTTTGACTAGTCAAATGGTGCTTAATTGTGGCGGCTAAGAGGAATGGACTAGAAATAATTCCAAAAGCCACCCTCTGAAATCGATAAGTGACTAAATTTTCAGCACTTAGACCTTTCGAGATGTCCTTTAACCACAAAAATCGGGTAACATCTCGATCATGCTCTTGAAGTCCGACTTGCAAGAAGGCCTTTTCGATGTCGCAAGCTAAAGCTACATGATTCAGGCGGAACCGCATGATCATTCCACAGAGATCTTCAAGAACTACAGGTCCACGTAGGAGACAATCGTTTAGACTTAGACTGTCTTTTCGACACTTCGCAGAAGCATCATACACTACCCGTAACTTGGTTGTAGTTCTATCTTTCTTGATAACGCAGTGGTGCGGCAAGTAATGGGTAATGAATTTGGTGCTATCTGGGGCAACCTCGATCACGCCAGATTTGAGTTGATCTTGAATAACTTTATCGTAGGACTGAATGACTTCTTCGTCTCTTTGAATTCTATTCAAAAGAGACTTCAACCTACATAGAGCTAAGTGGTAATTTGAAGGAAGTTCAGGATCATCATTTTTCCATGGCCAGGTTACTTCATACCGACCGTTTTTCATGCAGACCGTAGAGGTGAACTTTTGAAGGGCTCTGTCGTCGTCCGCATCTCGAGGATTATCTTTGATGCCTATGTCTTCTAGAGACCAGAACTGTTGAAAGCTATTAGGCAAGGCAGAATTCAATGTGGAATTGAACAAGACAACGTTCATGTCTTGATTAGCTTCATCTGGAGAAACCTTACCAGTTGGAATGTAACCAAACTTGGAATCAACTAGATAAAAGCCCTTGTCTAAACAAATTTTCTCCGATCCAACAAAATCATAATAATGATCTGCACCTATTAAGATGTCAATAGTGACCGGCTCCGTGATAGTTGAAACTGAATCTGAGAGGGGTACTCTGGAGAGAATTGGATGTTTCGAGGTATCCAACCTATATTTCAATATTGGGCTGGTAATAGCTGTCGTCACCAAAACTGATACTGATACGTTTTCTCCATCTTTAGTCGGAATATCCAGCTCGGCAGTCTTGTAAGAAATCGTTCTTCGTTTGGTCTCTCCAAATCTGGCAACAGAAATCGTCTCCTCACCTGAAAACCTTAAATGCAGCTGCTTTGCCAGTGCAAGACTAATATAACTTCTCGTGCTGCCCAAGTCGAAAAACACTCTGGCAGTCACATTGCTTTCGGAAAAGACCGCAGTTGCCATCTGCATTTGAATATGGTTCGATGAATGTAGCAGCTGTGAATCATTTGTAGACAGACTGTTGCTGCTGTCCTGTGTCTTTATTCCCAACGGACCAAATTTGGTGGAGCACAAGCTACTATGGTGCGAGCCTTTCTTACAGTAGTAGCAAACGTTGTTTCTTTTGCATTTCATTGCAGTATGTCCTGTTCCTAGACACTTAAAGCACTTATCCTTCAGCTTAGATACCCTATCCTTGGCTGTCGGATACTCTTTGCATGTATCGGCATAGTGATTACCTTGGCAGTAGGAACATTTTATCTTAGGCCTGGTATTGTTCACTAGAGTTCCTTGCGTTGGCATTAGTCTTGATCTAGGCTTAAATCCCTGCAATTTAGCGTTTCCTTCGTCCCTTGAAGTACTGGATTTGGATTGATCACTTTTCTGGAAGTAATGTTTTCCCATCTCACGAGCTTTGATTTCCTCTTTTAGCAATTCCCTAAGTCTGGACAGTTTCCATGGCTCTGAACCATTCTTTCGGTGCAGTTGTACGTTGACACCAGGCGGTAACTTTGACAGAATTAATGGAGTGAATACCATACCAAAGGTGTCTTCTTTTAGCCCTAGAGCCACTAAACTGCGGATGTGTTTCTCACATTCGTCATAAATATGACTAAGGGAAAGCGTGGTTTGGTTTCCTAATGGCATATTCAGCAACTTCTCAAGATGAGCGAATATCGCCATCTCTTCATTGCCAAACCTTTCCTTTAAAAGATCAACAACAGTAGGGTAATTGGCTGCCGTTAGCCGAAAACCTTCCACGACCTGGAGAGCATCTCCCTTCAGATAACTCCTCAGATATTTGAATTTGTTGACGGGAGTAACATTATCGTTATCATGGATTGTAGTCTCAAACTGATCCCAGAAACCCTGCCATTCTAGTGGGTCTCCTGAATAGGTTGGAATTTCTAGCTTGGGAAGCTTAACGGCTTTCTGCGCGGCCTTGCTGGTCTCAACAGAACTGTGAATGCTTTCAAGGTCTGTCTCATTATGCAGTGATTGAGCCTTCATCAGTAACGCAATTTCTTTCCTAACTGTTAACAGTTGGTCTTGATAACTTGAAACCTCATCAATTTCCATTTGAATAGCTTCTTCTTCTTCGATTTCATCGAGAATATTTGAATTGACTGTTTCCAACTGTTCAAAATAATAGCCTAGCTTTTCTTGCAAAATTTCGAGTTTGTTTAGTTGAGGAATTTCCTCAGACTTTAGGACATTGAATTCACTGATAAGCTTATCAGTGTTGAGCCGAAATCCTCGGCGCCTTTGCCTTAATTTCATTAACTTTCTTTCAGACATGATCTGAATATCAGACGTATCCGATTACAACAGAATATTTGTAGTAAAGTACCTGTGAATGGTTTGTGAACAAACAACAAACCTTGAAAACAACACTGGAACACTGAAATTCGGTTTGTTGAATAAAACAACAAACCTGATCATTAAATTCAAAGCCAATACGTTGTGCTAGTTTGTTGAATCAAACAACAAACTGCTTCCTACGACCTCTTGAATGAAGACCAAAATTGCAGTGGTTACTCGTTTGTTGAATATGACAACAAACTGGACTTAAAGTGAAACCCAAGATTGAAATGACAGTTTGTCGAACACAGCAACAAACCTCCAAAAATTCAATTGATTCGCAGAAATCAACAAATACTGAATAAACACACCTGAATTCAGTTCCCGGGTTTCGGCACCATGACAAAAAATTCAACTAAGATCCACGTTAACCAGAAGCAATAACACAGTGTCTTAACCTAATCTATTATAGTCGTAGGCAGTTGGAATATAATGTAATTAAACAACAAAATTAAGCCAGCTATTTACAACAAAACCCAAGCTCACACCATGTCAAAACAAAATTGTTCTATTATATAATAAATTGTGTTAACTGGTTATATCCAGTTTTCACTTGGCTAGATTTCATAGTCTAGGATTCAATCATACATCATACATTTTCTTTATAAGTCATTGTCTTAAACTTGCGCTACGCGCAACAAGTTTCATGTGTGCGTTATATTACAAAGATATTTTCATATTTCGAGGAAACGTTGTAATCTGGTAATTTCAAATTTGCACCACATGTGCATTGATTCTGCTCAGTGTGCTCACCAGAATACGCATAACCACACCTGAACTGGGGAGGACTGGAAAGGGACAGCTACCTCAGGTTCTGTCCAAGTAATACCCGTACATCCCCTCCCCAGGAATTGCAGTACGTCCACTTCCCAAACAAACATAACACTAGTTGATTCAGGGTAAGCAGTCTTAAATTATCAACCTTGCCAAGTCTAAGAGTAGATGATTGGCCTTTACTTGCCACGGCTGTTAAATTTTGGGTCGCGACGTTTCGCCCATCTTTACCTATGGGCGTCTTCAGACTGGTAGCCCTTAAGGGGGCTGTTGGGATAAGAGGTGGTCGGGGATTTGATCCGAGACCGTACGCGTCACTCCTGTGTAACATTACCACTATACTACCCAGGGGACCCAGGTCTCGGATCAAATCCCCGACCACCTCTTATCCCAACAGCCCTCTTAAGGGCTACCAGTCTGAAGACGCCCATAGGTAAAGATGGGCGAAACGTCGCGACCCAAAATTTAACAGCCGTGGCAAGTAAAGGCCAATCATCTACTCTTAGACATGAAACGCCACGAAGAACATATAGAGCAGAACCTTGCCAAGGTTTAGGAGTTTAGGTTACTGTTCTGTAGCCGTATCTGTGAAACAGATTAAAACCGGCATAATGCTCAGGGTATTGTAAACCATACTTTTTCACTCAAACCAATACGGCCATAAGTAGGTTTTGACTGATATCTAGTAAATTGTTATACCTTATTCTACTATGTACTTATATTTGCACATAAGTTATCTTTATTTATCCAAATACAATCTACAGTTCTTCAATAAATTGAACACAGCCCATTTAGCTTCAAACTTTTTTGTACCAAAATAAAATTGTGAATGCATTATCTTGGTCTATTGACCTTTTGAAGTTCTTCAGCATATGCAGATCCAGTAATTGATTGACCAGTTAAGTCTTCCAGAAGGTATCGCTTAGGATTTCCCGGTATAACTGATCTTATTCGGAAGATTTCGCTAGTCCAGTTTGGATTTGAAGATTTAGAGGGCCGATTTAGCTTTTGCTAATCGAACAAAATCGCCGACACTTAATAGTTTTGGATGCGGACGTTTCTTCCACTGCTTATAATGTATTAATTCCCAGTTGAGTACGTTATTAATGTTAGTTGGCAAGTCAGCTTCACTTGGGGAGAGACCGATGGAGCGATTGTAGGAATTATTGTAGGAGTTTACTACACTGGACAAAATATGACGCCAAGACTTCGTTTCGTGAGCAGACATATAACGATAAAGCCGCATTCTTAGGGTACGCCAAAATCTTTCAATAAAAACAGCTTTTGTGTCTCCCTGAGCTATGATATGCCTTATATCGTGTCTGCTCAACATGTGTTGAAATTCGTTAGAAACATACTGCTTACCTTGGTCAGTTCGAAGCCATTTTGGAGGTGCATTAGTACTGCGCAAAATGTTAAGAAAGGCCTCAGTGCAAGCCTTCGCTGATGCTCGTCGTAGTGGAATAACCCAAGCATGTCTTGAAAAACAGTCGATTACACCAAATAGGTAGGCAAAGCCAGCATTACTGCGTCTAAATTTTTCGACATGCATTATATCACTTTCCCACATGCAGTTGGTATGCGGAAGCATAATTGGTTGGCGAGCATAATGCTTGAATGGGGTCTTATGTAGCTGATAGCTGGTTTGCTGCCCAATCCACTTTAATACCGCACTGTAAGTTAAACCACGGATTCCCCTTTTTTCGCAGCTTTGTACAGTGGAAGAGGCCCACTGAACATGTCACCTGTGCTTGGTTTAACGTTCCCATACTACAAGTTGTTCAATGCTTTAGAAATGTCTTGAGTTAACACCATAACCGTCTTCACAATCCGACTGACAAACAACGAAATGAAAGCAATAGCTTTTTTACAAACTTATAAACTATATATAGCAAGGTCAATTTTATTTCAATGTTCTGGAATGTAATAAATTGAAAGAGACTGAAACCGGCAGTCATGTGGTTATTTACGTGCCTGCCACATCAGGTACAGGGCGGGTACATGGCGGACAAAAGCTTTGATGTTTAAATTACTTAGTACCGAAAGGCCCGAATGATTTGCCAGATTATTTTTATTAAATAAAACAATGTACAACTCGTTTAATGTACAAGTTTAATGACCGATTGTTCAAAACGTCTTAGTTTAAATGAGTCGTCTTCTCCAGGGTGTTCTGTTGGCTCCTGTTCGCGCCACTCTGAGCCGTCTTGGGCTTGGCACTTGTATTGGCATTGTTCCACCATTTTTGAACTGTTCATACTCTCTCCGCAATGCAGGATTAGATATGTAGGCTGAGCTAAGAGCAGGAATTTTAGTAGCAGCCTCAATAACAGTTAGCGTTCCACTGGGATAGTGCTTTCGTTTACCAGCAGATCTTAAAGCGTAAACTACATCCCTTATGCTGGAGTTGGGGATTTCAGTATTGCCTGCAATAATCTCACCACTGTTTCGGTTCCATCTTAGGAATCCATGCCCAAAATTTTCTACAACATCAAGTAGTTGTTTAACTTTATCCCTTTGCTTCTTGGGTGCTCCTTGAATAATTGCATGAATCGAATTAGGGGAAGCAGATGAATTTCCCACAGCTGCGTGATCAGATTCTGATTGGCGCTGATATAGCATAAAGTGATTTAACATATCTATAAACTTTGTATAAGCTAAATCATGAGTCTCATCGCCAAGACTTTGCATTTTCCAGTAATCTGGCCATGTTGCGATCTGTTGTTAACTGTTCGTTAACTGAGGCAGGGGTTTCCAGCTGTTAGCGTCTTAATTGATTCTCCCATGCTTCTGGAGAAACTAGTAAAATTTTTCTACTCATTAAACAAGCTTTAATCTATTTAAAATGGGTGCAGTTAAAATAAGCGGCAACAAGGGTTTCCAAACAGTAAGCAAAAGTTTACGCTTCCTTGAATTAGTCACTTTTGCAGAAATTAATAGCTTAAGAATCTGTTTATACTGATTGAGTTTTGAAATCTTGACTTTGCGATAGTTCCAGACAAAATATTTAACACAATTTCGGTTATTGCTTTAATAAAGTTATCGTTGGCATACCTTAATATAGCTGTGGCAATTTTGGGATGAGTGCTTTTATGGCTGAGAACCAATAACAGCGGAAGAGCACGTTTCGTAATTTTGCTCCTGAGAGTTTTGCGGTATGATTGGTTGTAGAGGCGAGTTCTGAGTAAGACGGTTGTTAATCCAAGATGCTGCAGATACTGCAATGCTGAAGGCACAATATGTATTGCTATCTCTGTGACCAACGTAGCCACAGTTAGGAATTCCGTTCAAATTCAAATCCGACAATTGCGGATATTCCGGTAGTAAGTCCACAACTGTTGCTCCGGAAACGTTGGAAAGATAAGCAGCTTTTTCCGCTCCCAGGGTACCAATAATGAAGAACTGGCTCAATTAACCAATCCAATGTTCTATGTAGTCCAAGTTATAATGTCCCGTCGGGTACGAGTTCCAACCAAGTTTGTGTATGTTTGCCGATCTTAAACACCTTCTGGATTGGCTTGGACAGAGAAAGCCACAGATCGTTACTGAGGATGACGTAATAGTAGCCGCTAATTAAACTGTGGACGTTGCAGAAACTGACTTCTTTTGGATAAAACGTATTCCCAGTGTTAAATCCTTCAAAGCAAACCACAATAAGCTGCTTGTTGAACGTACTCATCAGCTCGAAAAACTAAAACTAAAATGGTAATTCGTTAAATGAGTTATTTATATAGTAAATATCACGTGAGTAATCACGTGACTTCATCACTGAGGCTGATAAACCTCGACCGGTTTATTCCGATCTTGAAAAATGTTTGATTGCACTCTGAGGAACGCAGGACATTGTGGTTGCAAGTTACAAACAAAATAACCGTATTGCTTCCCCTCGACTCAGCGCTCGTAAACGTTAGGCAAGAAACTAGGTTTATTATATAGCTGACTTGATAATGTCTTTAATACTGACTTATCTCTTGGTTGACTAAAACAGACCACAATATCGGCATTTCTCATAGAGGTTCGATAATGTCCTCCGGCCTTATACAGATTGTGGCTTGTTAAGAAAACTGCTAGGTTTCTGTGGTGAATGTCGGTAGTAAAAATCTGACTTAGCAAAGAATTGTTCGCAACCTGGCGTAGCAAGTCATCTATAACTAATATGTTATTACGTGTGTGATCAAATGTTTGTGAATCAGAAATGTAATCATCCATGAATCCTTCGTAAAATTCACAGACAACGTTTGCAGGAAAAAATTCCAGGACTCTCTTTTAAAGTTCCGAGTTGCGTCTGCTACACATCCATATCAATTTATCAATATTGGAGCTTCCAGTTATTTCAGGCCAGTTGCTCAAAACATTTAAGATAAACTCAGTTTTTCCTGATCTTGACATGCCAACTAAGATAGCACCAAAATGACATCCCCATTTTAAAGAACTTGGATCCACTTCTTTAACTAACGACATGTCTTGAGCCTGATTACTGTCGAAATGGCGACTTATCTGACACTACACATCTTATAAAAGCTTGAAAAATTGAGCACATTTATTGAATAAATGTAAACATTATTTACAAGGCATACATTTTTGCATAGCAATATTACCTTTACCGCAATTGACAGTATTCATGCTATCAACTAATGTACGCACAAATTTGTCTCTTAGTTCATTAGATTTAAATTTTTCCAATTCGGAGACCACCTCATCAAGCGCGTGGCCACGCGACCAGTGATATAGAAAATATGTGCAATATTCTCCGCATACATCGTTTCCTCTACCTTGAAGTCTGCGAGGTAAATAGTTTACTTGCTTGACATGCTGCGTTTCTAGGAATTTTTGAAACCATAAATTGTATGAGCTCAGTTCCATTCGGCCAAGACTATCCATTACGTCACATGTATCATTTTCATTGAAAGCAAATGCAATCCAGTGCTGGCCTGGGTGCCAGGAAGGTTCAGTATTGGCAATTACAGCTTTTGGTGTCTTAAGTGTTTGTTGTGGTAACATGTCAGCAGGAAACACTCCGCCGAACTTATGATAGATACATACATCTCCCATACATTTTCTAAGAATTTCGTTGCTATACATCACACCATGTAGTCACTTACAACTTGACGATCGGCAGCTATTTTGATTTCTGATTGGTAAACAAAGAGGAACACCAACACTAGCGGCTGATCTATTCCACCTACAATAAAGGTTAATTTTGCACTTAGATTTCCGTATTTATGGTGAGTAACTTCGGAATACGGATCTATTTCTGGGGCTGCAACTGAGAATCCATAGATAAAGTTGCCCTCTTTATATTCTGACAGTGATATTCCAATGCTAGTGCCACCGTATACGTTCCCCATGGCTTCGCATAAACCAAAGTATTCTGTGGTAACATCCAATTTGTTAGTATCCACAATAGGTTGATAAGGGTTAATTGGTATAGGGGTGCCATTTACAAATAGCTGTATGGTGTCAAGGCCCTTGTTTTTGAATTCGAAGCAATTTTTTTACATACGATCCTACGAAAGCATCAGCATCGACCAATCCAGCGAGGCAAACAGTTGGCAGCAAGCCTGTGCTGAGATTATCCACATTGTATGAAGTTACTCCTGCTGGCACTGTGAAAGTTTTTGTTGCAATTCTCGAAACTGGATAAACTGCCGGTTTTGTTCTTAAGGTTTCCTCAATAGCTAAGGCTATGGAAGGAGTTGGTTTGTAGTATTTTGCACGAAGAAAGATGTCTTTAATAGTCAACTTCTCATTCTTAGTGGTAGAACCACTCATTATTCGAAACGCATCACAGCTGGGTACCAGATTAATTTCAATGTTGATTCCAGGAATTAGAAGTCTTTGCTGAAAACCAATGTCAATGTTGAGAGGACTAAGAAAATACATATCCTTTGACTGTTCCGCTAATTTTTGTCGTTTAGAAAAGCCCTTGGTTCCTCCTGAAACATCAGAAAAATCGTCAGTATCCGCATAGTAACCGTACAGCTGCAACCATGTACCTTTCGAATCAGTCCCATAAGACAAGTGGGTACTCATGTAAGACCTATAAGGATATAGATTCGAGGAATTCGATATCACAGTGCCATTTGCATTGACAGTAATTTGTTTGAAGGCCGCATATGGCAAAAGATTTACTGGGGCAACCTTGGCGGCAGCATCCAAATTTCCACCATCAGCTTTGGTGATCTTGCAAGCAATTCCTAGTAAAAACTGGGGATCAAGATACAACCCATCCGTACCGTTAATATTAAAGATAATATCAGATGTCGAAGTGAAAGTATTTACAGGGCGTATTTCTGCGGTAATAGAGCCCTGCATAGTAAAATCCACAGGGCGAGCATTAAACAGGTCTAGCTGTTGTGTAATTGTGATTGCGTCCATTACAGAACAGAACCAGGGAAAAGCTTAGATGAATTGGGTTTAGCTTGCTTTTTAAGAGCAGAGCTTTGTTTTATGTTACGCTTACCTGCACCACGTTTGGACTTAGACTGTTTGGATTTGGTAGATCGCCGCCTTTTTATAGTGGGTCTAGACCTAATGTCTTCAATCGAACACTTACCACGTATTTTTGAAACTGGTGACTTGTTCTGACCAGATCCTTTCTGATTACGCGCAATGTCGGTCGCTATGTCTGATACCGTGCCAGCAATTTCTCGAAAAGCAGCTGTTTAGGCTTTTCTCCACTGTGTACTCTACTTGCAAAATTTGCTAACCCACTAAGTGCGTAAGGGGCAATATACTTAATTATAGGAATTAAAAATTGAAAGGCTCTGCCCAATAGTCCCAAACCATAACCCCTTTGATAGGGAAGTCCAGCGGACCGTGGCTGAATTACGTTAACTGATTCACCGTGGCCTTGTTGTTTAATGTAGTAGGCAATGTAAAGATCAAACAACTTATCATTCATTTCTGCGTCCATTTTATCGAGTCAAAAAATCCCGTAAAAATTGCAAAGTACATATGACAGTCCCGCTGTTGTCAACAAAAGGACACAACCGTCCGTCGTGAAGCGCTAGGGTAAACTGAATATGATCTATTGTGTTTGCACTTATATCAAGAAATAGAGGTTTCTCAAACGCGTAGTAGGCGACCCTTCCAAACAATGAGCTGTCCAAAGGAATCACGAGCAATAGATTTGCTGTTGTATCGCCAACTAATGAATTGACCACAACAGAGCAGTATATGCACAGTGACTGATAGCCTCCCAGCAAATTTACAGGATTTTCTGCAACTTCTGAACTGCCGGTGTAGTCCGCATTCGGAATGAATCCCATTATGGCTGCTATTCCTTTTGAAAATTGCAGTGAAACAAAATCACCCAAAAATCGTATGTAATTCTGTTGGCTGCTGTCATAAAGGAATTTCAATTTTTTCTTCAGTTCGATTGTTTTATCAATTATTGAATTAAATTTTGTAGTAATAACCATAGCATTATCGTAGCAACATTTGGGAAATTTTATAATCACTTTCTTGGAATCTTCTATCTGCACAATTATTTCATTATTTCCATTTGAGTCATCAACGTTGTTTAATACTAGAGGAAAGCTGATTATCAACTAGTCCAACTTTGAAAGCAGATGAGTTGTCGGGTTGAATTACTTTACATAGTGGAACGTCGAAGTTGGCCATACTATTAACTGTTAAACATGATTTAACATTTGAAGGACAAAACACATAAAATCCGCTTGATTCTGTCATTGTGAAGTCTGAAAATGACTACTGCTAAGATTACATGCTAATATATACCCAACAGCAAATGTTAGAAGTAATTGCAAAAGAAATGTCATTGAGCTATTCATCACCCTTTCCTAATGAAGGAGGGGACCAGCAACTAGGCAGCTGCATGAATAGCTCAATGACATTTCTGCAATAAAACCAACGTGTTCGCTAACGTATATAACACTACGCTAGGGCTGCATCATTAACAAATAAGATTTCATTGGTACACAGTGACGTGCTCAATTTATACACTCCCCCTTTCCTCCCCTTCCTTGACCAGGCCGAGGCGGAACGCCGAAGGCGCCCCGCCTTTTTGTCCTGCACTGCCTCGAAACTTGAATTTCACTGCTTTCGATTTTATCTGTTAAGAATGTGATATCCTGCTATCAACTGGTAGGTCCAGAAGCCGGAAATCACATGTATTATTACAAACAGAACCATATTCGTTTAATCAGACAGGATTTTCCTTCATATAATGATTTGCTGTTGCTTAATATGAGATTTAAAGGTATTAATAAGATTTACTATAAGAATTGAATAAATAGGATAACGGTAGGAGAAACGTTAGGGGTGAAGGGGACATCTATACTACTTTAAGATGGAAGCTTATACTGAGCTAACGAAAAGCTGAATCGAAAAACTAACTTCAGATTCGTGTTCTGCAACCTCGAAAACCTCTGAATACAACTTTTCAGCAAAAGCCAAGACAATAAATCGGAAAGGATTCGCAACGCAGTCACGTACAAATCAAAGTCCTGAATGTAAACGCATGAAAAAAATTCGAGAACCTTTCTGTCTGGTGGGGGTTCTGGGGGTTCTAACTTTAGGGTCAACAAACTTGTTTACATTGGCGGCGTTTCTAATCGGCTGAGTGATGGTGTAGCGGGTGTAGATCTTGCACTGCCGAGAACTGCATTACCGAAAATCACATCGCCGATAAAAACGCCTTTCAGCATTATCAAAAAAAAGGATTTCAAATTTATTTTCTACGACCAAGAAAACTTCTGTGAACAAAATCGGATAACGTTTTTGGTTTCTATTGATCCCCTCTTGAAAATCTTGAAAATCTAAATCTGTAGTAAAGATATGGCATTGGATGGCAAAAATTTTCCGCTGTAGCTGACTGAAGAACGAAAACGCGGACCAACGGGAAACCGTAACAACGGAAAAAAACAACAGAGAAGTGAAGTAACGAAGGACGTTTTTAGGCAGCTACTTACACGAGTGAAAATGTAAATATTAACTCAGTTTTTTCGAGCACAGGGTTCATAATGTTAAACAATTAATTTTTACTCGCCTGCAGGGTTACACAAGTTGCAAGTTTTAACTACACTCTTCACTCGCGCGTTGGAAGAAGCTTTTAGTAGCGTAGCCGCCGGAAACACAGGAACGTGGAAATGGGCGAAATTAATGTCAATTATTTGAAATTAATTAATTTCGTTGAGTTGAAATCTATTAATTCATCGCAGCGTGGTCAAGAAATAACTACTGAGAATTGTTAGATTTTTCCGACACGCCCCACTTTAGTTGGTTCTAAACCGGTTAGGAGCAGTGTCAGATGAGTATGAATTTTAGTTACTTTGGCTGAGCTGACACCGAATAATTGTCATTATATATTACCGGAGGCGGTGAACAAGGCTGGAGATTTGTCCACCACCGTCGATGTGATGGACGCACCTCGGTAGCTCCACCCGTAGGCGGCCGCCAGCTAACTCTCGGTAAATTGTTGGTATGAGGGGAAGACTGGTCTATAATTGGTGGCACCAGCAAGGTACCAATAGAATTTCAAAACGAGGATTCTGGTCCTGTTGGACAATCAGGGAGGGGAGCGGTGTGCGTTATTTATAATAATAAACAATACAATCAACAATGTACATGGGAACAATGCAACATTAAGGAGGAAACTTTAGAAATTAGTTTTAATTGATTTCATTCTCAAGCTGGGAAGGTCTTCCTAGTTGATTCCACTTCTTTCTATTTTGATGAAGTAACCTGAAATCATTTACTAGCGGTTAGGAGCATCCAAACGAAGGTTTGAACCATTTTTGAAAAAGCAGAAATGGCGACCTCATTCGTTAAGCCAAGACTCTGTCGTTCTTATCCTATATGATAAATGATATCGTATATGATAAGCTTATTAAGCTTATTGCGACAAATTAACTTATTATATACCGTATAAATAACAGATAACATCTCGAGAGAGCTCTAACATCACGAGCCATATTTTCAAGAAATATCTTGTCCATGACGTCTCCTGGCACCATTTGCTAATTTCAACAAATTATTCGAAGACATTCTCGGGTTCGTTATAGTAAATGATTTCCTTTATTCAGTTTTCTAAGGGCAGTTCTAAGATGGCATTTTACTTGTTTCGAGCGTGTTGCACCCTTCCTAGAAGAAAGTGCATTGATTTGCCAAACAAATTCCGGTTTAGTTACCTGGCAGTATAGCCGGCGACTGACACTCTTAGGTTCCCTATCCGCTTTCCCTTCCCTTCGCCTTCTCTATTCAGTGAAATCGGATATGAGCCTTATCAAGTGTAGTTTAACTACTAATTTACTCCTCAACGACCAAGACAGCAATTACACAATGAAAAGAGTAATAATAATATGGCCCTGTCCTACACACAGATTCTTTCTTGATGCTAATAACTACCTTGCGCTGGTACCACTTATAAAATGTGTTTAACGGATACAAAATTGAGGAACAAAAGGACGCCTTCCCTATATGAGGTTTTCACCTTCCTTGAATTCATTGGTCAAGAATTGCCCACCGTGATTTGCAGTGTTCAGCCCGTAGGCAATAAGAAATTTGAAATGGAAGCCTCACCGGAGTTGTTGCAGCTTGGAAAACATAAAACTAAGACACAAGACAGGCAACAAAAATTTTGGAGAACAATGGGAATGGACATGTTTAAAGGTTGGTTTATTTCTCTTACTGGATTAGCATGCAATCACCTGATGAATAAAATTAAAAATATACAATTCTGAAGTTGTGGGACAGATTCACTCAAAATTAGCACAAACTAATGAAAGATAATATGGTCGGAGGTACTTACTTAGTATTTCATAGATATCATGATGCCAAGGTCACGGAAATTACTAGTGGTTTTAAAGTAGCCCAAATTTTTGGTTTCGACGCCAGTCCCATGTACCTCTGTTGCACCCTATACCTATGCCAGAAGGCCAGTAGGCACTATATGCCGAATGGAAGCCCACGAAAATGGTTAGTTCAAAGGATGGCTACAAAATTGGCGCAAGGAAGCAATACGGCTACAGTATATGGCAAATGTGATGGGAGCTAGATTTGAGCAGAAGTACAAGGGGTCACATGGACACGAACTGGACAGGAATCAAAAATCGTAGGACAGATTGAGGAAAACAGAAAGAACTGAACGGATCTTTCAGGCAACCAAGGATGGGGGTTTCAATCTGATTGAGAAGTATGCGAGTTTGAAAACGGCTTTTTACAAATGAACACTTCAGTCTCCCCTGAATAGACCTATTATGACATTCGGTTAACTGATTACTCAGATTCAAGCAAATAAATGTTACGGTCTAGTTGAAGTAGATATAGAAATACATCGGAACAAAAATATTTCTCTGAGACGAACCCCAATTTTATGTGAGAATAAGTTGAGAAAATATTTCGGATCACAGCTATTTGAATGAGTTAATAGCATAACCTAGAAGAGGATAAATTGGAAGACAATTTTAAAGAAAATTTTTTAGTTAATCCCTTAATTAAGATGTATCTCAGACACGGTTTTAAAATTGCAAAGACCTATCAAGCATTTGACTACAAACCAGAAGCATGCTTCGAAGTCTTGAGAGGTGAGGTAACCTTCATCGATCTGCCGCAGAACACTTTTACTATGATTTTGCTATTACAAATTTAGAAAAGCACCAGGATGTAAAATATTGTCAAAGATCAAAAGGGTGGAGATTTAGGAGACTAGAATCTGGAGACTGAAATCTATGAGGTTCAGTCTGCTATGTTAAAACCTGTTTACCGAATTCCAGAGTTAGTGGGGTTTTAAGAGAAACAGTACGCCAAACCAAGGATGTTAAATGTCAAACTCTAAGCACTACGATTGCCTTAAACCAAATTTGTGGCCAGAAACCTTTTAGATTCGTCAAACAACGACTTTCATTATTTTGTAAGTTCCTTAGATCATAAAGTGATTGCGATCCTGCTAAATATGGCATGATGTGGGAAAGGGCCCACAGTGTTTTTCGTTCAAGATCCATCCAGTATGAAATTTTAATTCCTAAATTTAGCCTAATTCCATTAAATAACACATTTTACTCGTTCTAGTATGGCCAGGCTTCGCATAAGCATGATTTTGCATGGTAATATAGGTATTTCGTACTGAAATATTACCTGTTCTGCTAGTACCTCGAAATAGAAGCTGTGAGGGTGACACAGACAGGCATCATAGATTGTTCCTGATTGAAAATCTCCTATTTTTAATGAATAACTAAATTCCACTATCTTTACTTAACTGCATG
Source organism: Trissonchulus latispiculum (assembly GCA_030248195.1). NCBI lineage: Eukaryota > Metazoa > Nematoda > Enoplea > Enoplida > Ironidae > Trissonchulus > Trissonchulus latispiculum. Next base: position 29,237 of record JASAND010000525.1, on the reverse strand, counting down.
GCAGTTATGTGTACAGTTATGAGGTTGTTGCCAAATCTTTATGAAAAACGGCTTTTCTGTTTTCATAGGGTAGCAAACGGTTGTATGTGCACAGAGCACACACCAAAGCGACAAGAACGAAAATCATTGCAATTCCCCAAGCAACTCTCGGTCCGAAGTGTTCGAAGACTAAGCTAAAACATTAAACAAATAGAAAATGTATACGTTGTTTATTTACAAATAGTAGATGGTATACTAAATACAATGAAATATTAAAGTTTAACGTATGGTGATATAAAGGGTTTCATTTCTACTTAGTCAACACTCACCTTATGTTTTGGTTGTGGCTGTTTGGAGTAATGTGTCATCTTGTATATTAAAACTGTGTATATTGACAACTTGTCAACATTGTTACCTCTTCTCCCCGGTTTGTGAGAGAATGTGTTTCTAGTTTCGTCGAAATTCTTTACTTTAAAAATTTCTAGCAATCTGCTCTGGATTGAATTGTTTTCTTTCAGGTTCCTCATCCTATGGCTGCCATAGACTAACTTTTCGAGTTTGAGTGTATTTGTTTTCTTGAATTCCACTTAATTTTCGCTGATTTTATATTTAAAGTTAAAACATTTGTTGTCAGGATTCTCCGTTTTCATGTTACAGTTTTATAAATGCGTATATCTATCTGAGGTCTGTCCACTTTGTTTTGCAACGCGTTCTCAGATCAGCGAATGGATACTCTGTTGCCGACATGGGCCTCCGGTGCCGTTTCCTAAGACTGCGCCGTCTCCAATCGCTCACACCGACGACTAGATGAAAGTTCTGTACTGTCTTAATGTCGGTTGTTTTGTTTTAAGCTTGTTGTATTGTATTTACAAGTGTCGGTACTTAGCCTTTTTTGTATGTTTGATTGTGGTGTCGTGTTGTAACTGAAACACATCCCCATCTACGACTGGCTGGTCTTTGCCTTTGGCACGGGTTCCATGGTTAGGTCCGCTGATTCTACTCTGACTCTGATTATGCGTCCAGTGGGGGTGGCATTATTTCACTATCACTTCGGTCTCTATCTTACAGTGATTTCATGGGCTTTCCGTTTGTCGTTGGTCCCGATCCTTGACGGTGGTCCCAAAGATTGTCGGACTGATCCAGTTTTTCTTTAGGGATATTCCATTATCTCTCTGAAGGCTTTCCTGCTTCTGCGGATTTTCATGTGGAACCGTTTGATTATTCCCGGCTTTTTTCTTGGGGATCTGTACTGAATTTAGCCATTTGTAACTGCCGTTTTCTGTAATTCGACCTAGTTGTAACTCAACTGCCCATGCCTCTGCCGTGTTGCATTTTTGGCAGGAGCTCGCGCGCGTTTATGTTGCATGGTTTCGGGTACCAACTTTCTGAACTGGTCACCTTTCAATTATTTTGTACTGTCCATGTAAGTTTATTACGATTTGGACTCTTTCCTCGAGAGCGCTTAGTGACACGTCCCCTCCTCTTCTATGCTTTGTCTAATTGCGTAAGTTGTTTTGTTCATTTTGGATTATTTTGTTATAATTGTTGTCTTCAACAGTGTAGCTTTTGCTTCTTAGAAGGAAAGAATGCTTGTTGCTCTGTTGTGTCGTGTGCTTGCGTACTTCACTTTTAGGGATGCCCTGTTTCGCGTGGTCATTATTCACTCATGGTTAGCTTTTTTGTATTGTAGCGGGGTGGCACACACGCACTTCTGTGACGTCGGGACCGAAGGTATGCCGGCCTGGGTTTTCCTCGACCGGCAAACAACTCTATTAACAATTACCCGGGCCTTAAAAACTGTTCCTTTATTATCAGAACTTCCCCAAATCAGGTACCAGAAATGTCCAACAGTTTTCTTTATATATATTCTGCTCATTCGCCAAATTCGTGGGGTCGGGGGTCTGGGGTTGCGTTTTTCCTGGTTCAGCAAAATCCCACCCCTTCCAGTTCCCGCTGATTCCCCCAGGTGATAATTTTGTCACCATCTTCCGGCCAATCTCGTGTCCAAAATTCGGGTCCCCCATCCCCAAAATTCGGAACCTCCCCACCCCAAAGTCTTCAAAAATCCCCACCACCAATTTTTAGGGGAGCGGCAAGTCTCTCCCCCCGGAACGCCGGGAGTCAAACGGTCAAACGGGGCTGTAAATCCTTTCTCAACAGTTCAAACGTCAGAGGCCCCAAGTTTTTGAAGTATTTTTGTTCTGCCTGGAAGCAGAACTACTCACACGGCATATGGCTATGTTTAACGTTACAGACCCCTCTCTTAGTACGAAATCAGCCTATGCTCAGCATTGGGCTAGCATAGTGTTCATAGGTTAACGCGGGGGGGGGACTGGGGGGGTCCAAGCCCCCCCCCCAACCCTGACGAGTACAAGCCCTATTGATGTCAGGGACAAGGGGTAACGAAAAATGGCCAAGGGGTAACCAAAAACAGCCGGAAAAAATTAGTTTTACTGTAAAATTTCAAAAAATTTCCGGCTCCAATTTTCAAAAAATGTTTTAGCTGAAATGTTTAATTTTTCGGGAAAATTGGGCAAAATTTAGAAATTTTTTCGAAAAATTAAAGCTTTTTTGCAAATTTTGACAAAAAATAGCTAGTTTTAATAAAATTAGCGTTAATTTTTCGAAAAATTTCACAAATTTTTTCTTGAGGTACAAGCCCCCCTGAAAATATTTGTTCAAGGTACAAGCCCCCTCAAAATTTTTTGGGGACAAGCCCCCCCCAGGACCCGACCCTATGTTAATGTATGATAGTGTCCGCTAGCATTTTTAACCAAAGGGGGCCGAAATAGTTCCTCTTACTTTATATTTTTTCTGTTTTGCTTTGTAATTCTGGCTCGAATTTACTTAAAATAACTTTTCAGGCCCTCTCCTTTGCAATTGTTTTGGCGCATGTCTCTAAATTTTGTTAGGCTGCCTTTCTGCCCCCCGGTCATTTATGAGCATCACTAATTTAGTTTTAGCAAGTATATACTTAGGTTGCGTTTATGCAAATTAGATTTGTGAGCGTTCTCATCAGTCAGCTTTATACTTCCTACATGACAAGTTGCGCTTAGGTTGTGCCTTACCCATGTGATCTGAGCTCAGTGGAAAGAATCATGAGCTATAGTGGTCTGGCTCTCGGAGAAAATTTCTTAGGGAGTTGAACGGTTAAACAGTAAACGTTTCAGTTTTTGGAAACGTGTTCACAGTAGTCGATAACTATGATGGATCAATCAAATGAAATTTGAAACAGCAGAACACTTTTCTTCGTGTAGATTTCCAGCAGGCTGCAAATCGTTAGCAAGTGGGAAGAAAGGGTTACAATGATCCGTCTCTAACTTTTTATTAATTAATTTTATCAACAGGCAAAAATAGACCCAATAAAAACGTTATATTATTGGTTTACTCGTTAAAGCCAATTGCATCCACCTAACGTAATTGCATTTTCTGTAGTTTCAGGAGATTTTTATGCTCGGGATGCAGAAATATACCCCTTTTAGGTGTCAGCTTGTTAATTTTATCTCCCAGCGTAATAATGCAGTTCGGAAGGCTCGGCGCGTTGTTTCAAGTTGGAACCGGGGGCATCTCCTCCCTCAGTATGAACTACCAGGGGTGGACCTGTCTCACAGGGCTCAGATTGTTCGGTCGCTCCGAAGTTGGAATCTATGCTGTCCGAGGTATGGATCTCAGGCTAGCCGACAAGTTGGAGGAATCCCCCCAAAATAGCGGGGTTTTCAGTCCAGGCTTCAGTGTTGCCGGGGATTAAGTCCCGTCAGCCCGCTGGTGGATCAAAATTTCCCCCCCTCTTGTGCGAATTCGGAAGGCGATTCTGTGTACAGTTCTGGCCAGACATGTGCAGTAGGGGAAGTTCTGGGGGGTGAGCCGGCGGCCGGAGGCCCCCGGAAAACCAGATATGTACGATTTTTTGCCCAAAAAACCGGGAAAATCCGGATTCTGGGGGTGAGGGACCCCTCTGGGGGATGAGGTTTGGGGGGGGGGGTGAACCTCTACCCCCAACCCCCCAGCACATGTATGGTTCTGCCCCCAGCAATGATACGGTTATTTCGATTGAAAACTAGGTGGGACAACTTCCTCCTCCAGTCATTCCCGTGCCCCAAGAGCAGAAAAGTTGAGGGGGAAGTCACCTCCGGACCTCTACTCAGTCCCTCCAGAAACCTCTCACGCAACAGATACAAAGTTCTCCCTCGACCTTGCATTGTCAGCATAGTGCGTATCAGACTGGGCCAAATTCGCAGTCCTCTGGTCTATGCATGTGGGTGGAATTATGCTTCTTCGGAACCAGTATGGGAATTCTATCGTAATCAGGAAACCATGTCTTCTAAATATAGTTATCCATAGCACTCCAGCTTGTAAAGCGTTGCCACCAGCCACCATCTTGTTTTCATGCGCGGTTATCCCCATTTCTACAAGTTCATCCCCCAAGCGCCCAAATCCGCCATAAGTCTCTGCAGACAGGTGTGGAGACTCTTCGGTTAGCATCTAAAAGTTTTCTTGCAAATGTTCAACAAAGTGAAAATTTACCTAACTGAGTAGCTTGACTGGCTTCACTGGAGTATAATGGCTACTTGTTTTGCCTTCGAGGAAAGTTTAGTACTTAGGTTGGGTTAATGTGGGTAGGTTGTGTCGAAAACTTTGCCTAGGTCGTTCCTTCGTTTATTAGTTAGGCATTGCTGCAGTCAAATTTATTCACTGTTTTTATGTCCAAATTTATATTTCGTATTTGGGAGCCTGTAGTGTCAGTCTAAGTTTCTGTCAAGTAGAAGTTCATGCTAACGTCTAGTTTAGTAGAGTGCGCGTAAGTTAGTAGTGTAGTAGTAACCGAGTAGTAACGTAGTAGTCTTCGAGACAAATACCTTTTATCTTTATTCACACCAACTACATATATTTAAAAGCCTGTACACAGGTTGGCCCACCAAAATGTTTTGCATCAATCTGATACACGATGTTGTCCTGTTCAATGCAATCTTATGACCAACATTTGTGCGGGAGATTTCAAATTGCGGCTCCGGAACAGCATCGCCGCTAACTGCTGCCCGAACTCCGTTACCAGCCACCAACTTCTCAGTATCCGGTGGAGCAATATTTTATACACACGCCCCCAACTTTCAATATGATCGTCTTGAACAACAGGTCTATGCAAATCCAGTGATCCAAGAACTGGATAACCACCTGTTTGTGGGTGGGGGTCTGACCCAAATATTTGGCATTTGCAGGTACCAGTTTATGTACCTCAACCGGCCCCCGTTACCACATACTATATGGGGACATAGTGGCTTCGCATACCTGTGTGGCTCATTTTGCGACTCAAAATGTCCTGCGAGCATGAGTGAGGCTTCTCCGCAACAGGAGTACGACTCACCCGAGGCTGTCCTCAAGGAGAACAAGGGTGTTGCAAACGGCTCGACGCGTTTTGGTTCCAGGCAGGGGTGAAATTTCTTTCTTTCAGTGTAATATACTTTTCAATTTTGCGGAGTGGGTTTTGAGAAAAGTGCGATAAGCTTATTTTATTGTTTGTGTTGTAAGAAATATTTTCTTGGACAGTTCATGGCGCCTACGTCGGTTCAGGGCAAAATCTATTTCCAATCAAGATGGAATGTGAAACTTTTCATGGAAGTGCGACACTGAGACGCTGTGTTGGTAACCCATTAGTGGTTATTGCTATTGATTTTCTGTTTCAACGTTCGTGAGCTTAACATTTGAGATTTGGATGCCTTCCGTACAATCTTCTTCATCATTAAATTTGCCTCTCCAGGAGAATATTTAGTATTTTTTCAAATTGTCTTGTTCCAAATGTTGTTCAAGTGATATTTACAACTTTATATTGGATCTACCTAAATCTCATGAAGTCTACCGGAGTGTCTTTCTACTCTCCCGGAGGGCATCCGGGGCCTCCTTAGCAGCTCTGTTAGGTAAGTGGTCCGGTTACATGTGCTGTTTACACGTACTTTTTTTATTAACTTTGTGTTTAATCATTGTCCAGCTTTTAACCTTCAATTTTGATAGCTTAGTGACTAATTATTTTTGTTTTGTGTTTAGCTTCTTATTCCCTTGGCTTCCCGGTACGGGCGAGGCTCCGGAGTGGTGGCATTTGTTGTATTCCTTGTATTGTTTTGAAGGGGTAGAGTTGGGAACTTTCAGGCTAAAATGGGGATTGACGTATCTTAAAAAGTTTTTGTTTGTGCTTTGTTTGGTGAATGATTTATATATTAAAACAGGAATGACTCCAGAGTCAATAATGAGCCTCTCCGGTACTGTGGGACAATTAGGGTGTTAGCTTCTGGAACCAGTTGACCTTCGCGCAGACTGCCTTCTGTTGATCAGTCGGCGGCTCCGTGGTCGCGCGCAGTGCAGCCGAGTATTCCTCGTCTGGTCCAGCAGGAGACCCAATTTTGCCGAAACTGAAAAACGCGTGGAAGCGTATAACACCATAGCGTGCGTCCTGGTTAGAAAAGACCTAGATGCATATCTGTATGTTGCTGGAGTTTTCCCTCCGCTAGACCGTGAATTCCCAGCTTGACTGGTCGGCAGCAGCAGCTTATCGGTGATGCAGGGGGTGGATTGTACCGTTCTGTGCCCGTACTGGAGACTTCTTGTTGTTATTCGTTACTAATTTGGTGCTGCTGTTTTAGTTTTCAGATAATAATTTATTTTTATTTACTGATTTACTGATAATAATTATTATCAGTCGGTAAATACGGGGTGTTGAGAGGCCTTTCGTCTGCCGTTAATCCTTGTCCCTACGCTTCGTCAGTTTTGGATAAATTTGTGATTTTGCTGAAAAGGTTTTGCAATTGCTTAATTGCATTAAATAGTCATGTTTTCAAATTTATCTGGTGCCTAACCTTGTAATTTGGTCACGACTTAGTTTCGTTGGTTCTTGTACTTGTTTGGCGAATAAACTAGAGGCACTGAAAATAGTTGCCGTCGACTCTAGTAGTTGGCTAGGGTAACGTGGTGAAATGTGTCGTACCTACACACACTCACGACTTGTAAGCTTCATGTTTATCCTCTAATTACTTGCAATAAATGGATGCTTTATGGATTTTAAACGGACTGGCTTTTTAGTTTAGCTATGCAACATCAGTGTAAAATCGTTGTCTTCCAAACAAAGATATCCAAAATTATTGTTTCGCACGATATGCAAATTAGATTTAAAGTATAAAAAAGAGAGTTTTCTGAAAACTTGGTCACACTTTCAGTTTATCAATCTATTTTTCATTCATCAGTCAGCTCCATCGGAATAGAGTGGCAACTAGAGGTTGATTCTGGGGGTTGAAGAATGAATGATTTGGTCATGGTCTTGGCAATCTTGTTATTGATGGTAGTTTTTTAACTTGTTTAAAACAAGTTCTGCTCGAATAATATTTTTGACTTAAATTCTCTGAGAATTTGGAAATTTGTACACTGATCACGAAACCTGTAGTCTTTTTCCATCTTTCTTACAGTTTCCAGGTGAAGTTCACAGCCTGGTAAGCAGCTTTCTACTGCAGGGACGTGCTCTCTCAAATCTTAGCTAGTGCCAGTAAGCTGATGCACTTCAATTCGGACCCTAAGCTGTGCAGGAAAAAGTCTATCGAAGGACACTGTTCCGGCCTTTGATTTAAATTCCTGGAATTCATTCTTCGTCGTAACAGATAATCCAAACTTTTGGACTGAAATGGCGGTATTGTCAAGTTAAAAATCTTTCATCAATTCGCTTCTCGTAATCTAGTAGACAAAAACCTCTACAGCTATTAGTGTTTTTAAAATGGCATAGAACATATTTTAAAAATTTTAATATCCATACTGTCTTAGTTCTGTGAAATATCATTATTGGTTTATTCTTACATTTTCAGAAATTCTGTATTCCTCATAATTATGCATTATAGACTGGTAACTATAGCCGGCCTATACTGAAAATCCTGTCTGTTTGCTATACTGTGGATGTCATACTTCTCGCCCTAGCCAACCTCAGCCAACAAGCAGTCGTAGACGTTTAAGAAATTGGAATATCTCACTTCCTGAACAGTCATGCAGGGTGAACCATTGATCTCAAGCCCAACCTAGCTGTCATCTACAGTCTGAATACATCTGAATCATGAACTCTGTCATGGACTTGATCTTTTATTAACTTTTATTATTTACATTATTTACTTTTATTCTAATTTTGCTAAACTGATTTTGGATTGTTATATGGTTTTATCTGCATTAGAGTCGCACTTACATTCAGATTTCAATTGGTCAGGGCATTGAGGGATTAGGGACGGAAGACTTCAACAAACTGTTTACATTTCCAGAAGTGTGTAATGCAGTAACATTCTATTTCATGTCTCGAATCTTTCTATTTGTTTTAAAAAATTATTTTATTCCATTAAAATTTACATATGCTGTACACTCTTCTTTCGCTTCGATACCTAAATTTGTGCATTTTAATGTCAAAATTTAGTTTCAAACTTCTTTGTTTATAAATTCAGTAACTTCTCTACGAGTATATATATATATATATATATATATATATATATATATATATATATATATATATATATATATATATATATATATATATATATGTGTGTGTGTGTGTGTGTGTATATATATATATATATTTAACATCGAAGTGTTGCAGATGACCACACAATCTGACCGATACAGGTAACTATACTACTTTAATTTTTATAATTGTACTAACCTCGTTAATTTGGTAGATGTCTAAAACTAGATTTTAAATTATTGCAAGTAAGTGATAACAAGAGTACGTAATGATAAGAGTGTGACAAGCGTCACCTTCTATGCAATGAAGGCAAAAACTATGGGATGCGCGCTAACGGCTTACCCCCCCACAAATTAACCCCCTCTCACACCGCCCCTATATGGGTACATAGTTCCAAACGGGGGTCGCTCACTCGCTTAGAATATTTTGTACATCTATGTGTTAAGCACACACGCTTGCACCCCCTCCCCAAATTGGGCCCCTGTTAATTTCAGCGTGTAATTATGCAAAGCAGTGAGCGACCCCCGTTTAGACCACGTACCCATATAGGGGCGGTGTGGAGAGGGGGTCAATTTGTGGGGGGGGTAAGCCGTTAGCGCGCATCGCATAGTTTTTGCCTTCATTGCATAGAATGTGACGCTTGTCACACTCTTATCATTATGTACTCTTGGTGATAATATACTGACACTTTTTAGAATACTACAAAAGGGACATTTTTCCGCAACAGACCTACCTGACCGTTATTGGACTGACGGTTGCAGCTATGCTTCCAGTCGAAATGAAAACTCCCTGCATAGTGCCCTAAAAAGCAATCTTATCACGAAGTAATACATCTACCTTTCACAAAAACAAAATCAACTTGTGCAATTGCTAACGTTTCTAGTTTATTCCTGTTATGATAATGAAACGGAAGGGAAACGTCTGTGAGTGATTTTAATGAGAAGTAATACTTGATTTTCATTTCGACTCGAGTCGTGCATTTCTGGACAGCTACAAAAATGTTCGAGGAGTATTTCCATTATAGTGTACTAATCATCACTGGAATCAGCTAACTTGTATAAGCCTAACGGTTTGGTAAAACACGGGCTAACCTTTTGCTTTATGGATTATACTCTTTTAAGTACAAGTTCATTATGAGACTGTACATGAAGGTGATAGCTATTATTTTGATATTTGCAAGCATATTAGCCAACTGTCATTTCATCCGATAAAGGAGGTTTTTTCAGAAACTTTCTTTCATGTGGAGGTCTAACTAAGTAATTACAATATTCTGCATGTGTAAGTCTTCTTGAACTCCGACTGCCACATTATTCAAGAACAACACCACTGCTTTTATGGCAGCTCACTAAAACTGAAGTAATGTTAACAGTTGAAAACTCCAGCTAAGAAAGGTGGAGAAGATTAGAACTACAACTTTATGGAGAAAATTAGAACAATAACAATGCTAAAACGCACCTGTCGTCTGGGGCCTAACACTTTTGAAAACAACGTTGTGGTAGCAGTGTAGAAACAGCAAGTACCCATGACCGCGAAACAGAAAGCGACCAAATACTGAGCCAAATAGATTTTGGTTGTGTACTGGCACCACGCGTAACTACAACCAATGCCCGTTTCATTTGGATTTTGAGAGAAATTAAAAGTTGCAGGTGTTGTACCACTGAAATCTTCGCTTTCTTCTGGATCTTAATATCAAAGCAAAATCATTTTAGCCTTAAACAAATTTCCGTAGCCGTGAAAGTGAAAACTTTTACCGGTATTAATTGAATAATTTGTCAAAACCTATTTAGCAGATGCCAAAGGTTTCTGAAGCGTGGCTAATCAAGCAACTCTACCACTTCAGAATCTACTGGTAGATTTGAGTTCAACTGTCTAAGGACATACGTTTATGGGCAGTTATAAATCCTTCACTGCAATTATAAATCCTTCACTGCTGTTCATGTTACTTCAATTACTCCTATGTCTTTTTTAAGTATCAGAAGTCTTAAAAACCTACGCTTCTGTAAGAGTAATTAATAGAGTTTTTATTTAATACAGCCGGTGCCATTAATAGACTTATCGGTGATACTCCGTCATGCGCACACCTTACAATTTCTCGCCGTTGACAGAAATGCTCTACTCCGGTAGGCGCACACCTTACAAAACTGAGAGTTTAGTGTAAAACGCTCTACTCCGGTAGGCGCATACCTTACTAAATTGAAGATTTACTGTAAAACGCTCTACTCCGGGAGGCGCACACCTTACAAATAGTGATTTCTTGTCGTAGTAGTACTTTTTGTTGAAGTATGTACTGAACTCTTGGCGCAAATACTTAACCTTAACTTCCACTTCTCAAAAATTTAAGGTTAACCTCTTACTACAAAACTTAGCCCAAAAGTTTTCCCATAATTATTCTAGGTATATTAACTAATAAGAATTTTACGAAATAGGTATGTGGGTATGCAGATTAATAGTCAAAGTTATCCGAGTTCCTGTGAAGGTTCAATTGTAGGAAGTTGTGTAACTTGCGTAATAGAGATTACTCGGACTGGTATAATTTTAGAAATTCCAGTTAAGTTCGGTGTATGATGCCAAGACTGAAAAAAGAAATGAGATACGAGGGAGTAAACCAACATTCAAATTAGGAAACTGTCCTTCTACACAATAGTATAACCCTAAACGCCTCGACATCGATAGTTCAAATCACGTCGTTTACTGTAAACCTCAACATAAATTACCAATTTCAAACTGAACCTTAGCGTGACCAAAACAATCTAACTGTGTCATATCAGCAGTAAAGACAAACGTATGATGATGAGCAAAACAAAGAGGTCGACTGTGAAAACTCCCAAAGGCCGCCCGACATTCGTATATACAAAACGATACTGACATTTTTTGTTCAGCTATTCCTTTTATACTTGCCAAACTATGCGGTAGCTTATGTCAAAAGCTTGTGTACGATTTCAAGTATAGACTTAGAACGGACGTATTACTTAGCTCATGTGCATTTGTACTGCGCTGTTGCGCATCTAAATTCAACAATTCTATGGGTAATATCCAACGCAATGACTTTACCATGGATTAATATAGCGTTTTCATATGTCATGTGATATACATGTTCATTAATAGGATTCAACAATGATAAATTTTTAGATTGCTAAAACTTGTTTGATGAAATTACATCTCGCCCTGACTTGTAGTAATCTGCACTCTGGGTTCTGCGACAAAAATAAAAAGTATACAACGGACAGTGCCCACAGAGTTTTCCCACATCAAAAACCCTATGACAAGACAGAGCTAACACAAACCAGAAAACATACCACCTCAGAGACTGCACACGAACACAAAGTGAACAAAATGGTGATGCTGAAATTATGTCTGATGGTTAAGACAACACAAATCATAGGTTATACTGGGGTATAGGGGTCCACGCCACCCAACGCGAACAAAGTACAAGTCCAATCCCCGTTGGGACAAAGGGAAACGAAAAAATGGCTAAGGGCAAGCAAAATTGAACGGAAAAACTGAATTTTTAAACCGAAACTTTTAGAGAATTCTGCTTTTCGCCGGACTTTTTAGCTAAAATTTTTAAGTTTTGTGAAAATTGGACAAAGTTTCGATATTTTTTTGTTAATAAGTGAAGCTTTTGTTGCAGATTTTAAAGAAGCCGCAAATGTTTATAAAATTGGCGTTAACCTTTTGAAAAACTTCAGTAATTTATACTTGAGGTGCAAGCAACTTGGAAGAATTTCAGCTTAAGCTACAAGCCCTCACAAAATTTTTTGGAGACAAGCCCTCCCCAGGATCTAACCCTATGTTAATGTATGAATAGAATAATGAAAATTGTAACTAACAAAACAAAGTAAGGCAACAGATATTGATGACAAAACAATGGAAATATTCCATTCCATTTGTGTCTAACCGTTGCAAAACACTACTGCAAATTACAGCAATACATAATAGACAAGGAAGCTTCCAAAGCCGGGCTAAGGAATGGATCCACGATTTCATTCAGGAGCAGTAGTAACACCAAAAGACCGGATAACACCGGGTCCAGAGCCCTCAAAGCCAAAGGAAACCCCATGGATGACAGCACAGATCCAATACCAAACTAACAGCCAAAGGGCGGCCACAGACAGAAAGTTCAAGGTCGTGGCCATAAAGTCATAAAGACAAAGCCAATATAAGAGTAAGAATCAAAGGCATCCGTCAGTAACCATAACAGGAAAAAAGCCCAGCTATAGATATTACTGGAACTAACACAGGAGACCAAAGAGCACAGTTCAACAGAAACGCCAAGCAAATAGCAAGTGCAATGACCCAGAGAGGCAACGTAGATCCGCAAGAACATAAACAACAAATTAGCTAATCTCAAAATGGTTTGAACAAAAGAAAGCGCCCAGTGACTCGGGGGGGAGGGTGCCAGACATTCATACTAAGTATCTCGAAACGTGCTTCAACCGCGGCTACAGCTTTCAAGTAGGCTTGAGGTTTGGAAAGTCCAGGTTTACATGCCGCACAAACCCAAACACGGTGGGAAATAGCGTACAATTATTGTAAAATTAGCGTGACGTTAGCATGTAAATGAAAACTTTGAATTGAGATTATCCATCAGTTCTAAATCCATCAGTTTTCAAGTTCTTTTTGATTCTTTCGTGCTTGTCGAAATTGGAGTTGTTGCTTTGGCGTACTTGGTAGCAAAGTGTTTTCCATTTATCAATATTGATCTGTCAATGTTCAGTTGTGGTCGAAGATGGCGGACTGCATAAGTGAACCGGTCATACAGGTCCTCGGTCGCAAATCGGGTATGTGAAGACCGGTACCACTGTCGGCTGAATCAGAAAGGTTAGCGGCTGCCTGTCGGGATGCCGCAAACCCTGAGACCAAGGGCCGTTTCATAAAAAAGATTAAATGTATTAACTTAAACGGATTAACTTAAACAGATTACATGGATTAAAAACACGTATTCATAAAATCACGGAATAAACTACTTAAAAGGAATAAGCTGAGCCACGACTTAAACAGATTAATTTTACCGGATTAAATTAAGTCGTTTAAGTAATTTAATCCTTATTTTATCAATCACTTTTAATCCGTTTAAGGGGGGTCCATTTTTGGGCCGTTTTTCGACTTTCTCCGATCTTACTGATTTTTACACATTTTATTGTCCAACGGTATACTTTAACGAGCTTTTAAAACTAAAGTCGTAAGTCTTTACGGTTGTCGAGTAATTTCACCTCAAAGTTGAGGATTCATGTGTTAAACATAGGCAGAGAAAACAGTTGTCATTTAATTTAGGCCTTTAAAATTTTTTAATTAGTTTTTGAAGGATTAAAATTTTATACGATTTTAGCATTATGTTAAATTTTAATTCTTCAAAAATTAATTAAAAAATTTTAAAGGCCTAAATTAAAATTCTAATGAGAAGATACCACGGTTTAACATTTCAGCGTTATTTTAATGTAAAATTTGTCCAGGTTCATCAATGTTTGTCGGGAAATTTTTTGGCGCACGTGAAAAAATGACAACCTTTTCTCTGCAATATATACCGTTTAGACAATAAAATATGTAAAAAGCAGCAAGATCGGAGAAAGTCGAAAAATAGCAGAAAAATGGGCCCCCCATTAAGGTGCTGGTATCGTTTACCGTATTTTGAAGGCTAACTTTATCGCAAATAATCCCAATGGCCTGAAATATCGCTTAACGACCTTACTAGTGTTCCCAAACGTGCAGATAAAACTTTTAATCGTGTATGAAAAAATTTTTTGACCAAAGTTCTGTATTTCACAAAAAATTGTCATGCTGAGTTTTTCAATTTTAAGTGGTTTTCGAATTTTTTAGCCATTATTAATATGAGTAGACACAACTCAGACTAGAAACTGCAAAAAATAAAAAAATTAAAGTTTTTGGTTTTTATGCTCGAACCAGAGCACGTTCGGTGAGCGGACAGCCTGCAGATATATCTACTGCCCTGAAGGCTAGCCGCCCTGAAAAATTGAAATTTACCAGAAAATGCCACTTCTTTCTTTTAAAAGACTTATACATGCATATTTAATTACTGTGGATATCTGGCAACTTAAATTAATCCATAATAGTAATATTCAGACACATTCTAGGCGCGAAGAGTGCCGGGGGAGTAAAATTACGAAAGGGGGAGTAAAATAAAATGAAGTTATTCGTCCCAACCGCAATTTCCAAAGCGTCTGTAAAAATATGAAAATATTCGTCCTCCTCCAACCAGTTTGTTTCACTATTTTACGATAACAAAATCAACAATTCTTTTTGGTCACTGCTGCACCTTTGTAATGGCAAGCCTGCAGTTAGCTAAGCACCGATTATGTTGATCGTTAAATACTGAAGGAAATTTATGTTTTAAACGAGGTATTCTCATACTTCGAGCAATATTGTGTTTTCAAATTTGGCGTACGAATTGACCAAAACCTATTGCAGGGTCATTTTTACTAGTTTTCCGATTGAGTCAAGAACAGCTGAGATATCGCTTGTTGACTGTTGAAAAATGGCGCAGATGTGCGTTCTTAGTAGTTTTCTCTCGACATGCTAAACAGTAACTCAAATGCTGAAAAATGACCCTCTGCAAGATATTCCTGTCTCCTCATATGAAATTTCAACTCTCTAACGTAATTTAATCGAAAGTAATCCCTGTTCATAATTTTATTTTAATTTTTCAATTTGTGAGTTACCGCCCAACAAAGAAAGCTACATTTTCTGGGAATATGCAAGTTTTTGGTTGTTTAATGCTTTAAAGAGGTCAAATATAAAGGTTGTCATTACAAATTTTTCAGTCTACACCGGTGCGGTAAACTATACCACCACCTTAAGTTAATCTTTTTAAGGTGGTGATTCCTTTTGGAGACATCAACTTTGAACTCTTACTCATTCATTCATTGGAGTTAAGAAGCCATTTTTATATCAAAATGCAGCTTAATATTTTCTCTTTCTAATGAATAAAACGAAACTAGCATTAGTTTTCGGAAATTTTTTTACTGCATTTTCGAAGTAATTTAATTTTCCAGATTTTTTGCAGACTAAAGAAAATTTTTTCGTGAGGCATCGGCCACATCATTCGATTCCACTATCTAATAGCTGGGGACACTTTTTTAATTATTATGAAACCGCTCTTCGTTGTAAAGAAATTAGCTAAAATATGTGCCCAACCTGAATTTTGCCTACTTTTCTCAAGTTTGGCAAGCGACCACTCTAGCTAGAAAGCAGCAATCGAGGCAATTAAAAAAGGGTCCTGGGTAGTTTTCTGGAAAACGCGTCCAGTAAGTGGCAACCCTCTAGCTTGCATAGTAAATGTTCCACAATCGATGGAAAAAGTTTGGTCGTGATTGACACCCGTAGTTTAATTTTACGTAGCTTGTGTAGCTCAAGAAATGGCGTATTATTTGATTTAAGCAAAAATGACATGAAAATCGACTATATCTCACGATAGCGAAAAGCTAGAAAGTTACTTCAGAAAGCAAAAATGTAGAGCTCAACAAGTTCTTTCGAATGAATGTAATGATAGCTATGCACCTACTGTGTAAATGTCGAAAATTGGTAAAAGCTTTCCTGGACGGAGACGTCCGATTTTTGAAGCGGAATTGTCGGGAGGGTGTTAGAATGCTAAAAGAACTTATTTTGGAAACGTTTGATCAAATCTCATCCTGATTTGAGGTGACAACCAGCAGTATGTGCCCAAAGGAATCACCACCTTAAGTTAATCCACCTAATCCGCAAGTTTAATCCTGATTTTAGGAATACAAATAAAGCTAACACATTAATCCAATAAGCATCTGCTCCATTAATATTAATTTCGCTGATTGATGCCACAATTGTACATTTTAAGTATATATATCACTTCAGTTATGATGGACAAAGTCCTACTTCAAACTTAGCTAATATCATTATAATTTATTAGTATCAGTCAGTGCACATATCAACGTTTGTAAAATTTTTACAATGATGAGTTTCAGGTTTATTTTTTGAGGTGCGTGCTTCAGCATTAACTGCTCATTAGACTAGTAACAGTAGATTGTTAATTAGCACAATGCTTACATAGATTAATTTTGCACCAAACAACATTGCAATGTTGTAATCCGCTAAAAGCACGCACAAAAAGGGTACAGTTCCCCGAAAAGTTGTCAAAATGGAATTTCTATGGAATTTTTCAAATTTCTCAATTTCTACATTCTGCTTAACCATTCAAAGCTGACTCCGTGTAATTATTGGAAAGTGAAAAAGTTACTCTCAAAATATTCTGCTTCAAAGTTTTCGCTGCATTTAAGATTAAGCTCAGGAGTTTTCAATCTAAAGCATATAAAGTAGAGAGTAGCTAGCTAGCTGTACATCTATTTTGATTAAATTATGTTGAGTGTTGAATTTTTGGCGAAGCTTTAAATTCATAACTCCTGAACGTTTTGAACATCGAAACATTCTCCAAAACTAACCAACAGATTAGTGTGATATTTAGCAGGATTTCAATTCGCACTATTGCGATGGGACTTTTTTGGTTTGAGCTAAAACTTCCCATTTGCGAAAAAAAATTCCCGGAAATGCTGCCAAATTTAGTGTAACCGCACATTTGGCGAATTAAGGGGGGGGGCTACGAACGGTTTTGGCCAACTGCTTCAGAGAGACCTATCTTTTGATATATGATTAGCTAACATATCAAGGTTAAATAGTCCGTAGTGGGCATTATTATATCTAACACACATCGACTATGGCACTACGCCTAAGTCTAAATTTTGGTGCGAAAAGCGGGTTTTTGAAAAAGCTTTTCTGAAGTCTGGTGGATTAACGGTTTGACCAATTCTGAAACTTTTTGCCACAAATGTTAACTGTTACTTGTGCTAAATATTAAAGGTATTCCGGCTTTCCAGCGTTGCTTCCTTCTTCAGCTATAACAGCTCAAAGTTTGAAATTTGACAAAAAGTTGCGATGTGACCGTGCGCCGTTTTCGATCTAATAAAATTGACAGCCCCTATCCTACCCCAGCTTTTTACCAAATATTAGGCTCTAATAGCGGCAAACTGTCTGTGAGTTTCGAGGGTTTTGGTTTTCTGGTTTGTGTGCTAGCAAACGTTTTGTTAAGAAATAACCCCTATTTTTAGGCCTGAAAAGCTAGCTAAGCGCATAAAAATGGGGTCAAAAAATATTTTGTCTCTGATTTTGCCGAAAAGGTGCTTATAGGGGTTATTTGACCTGCTGAATCCGAATATGAAATCCGTTTTTCGATACGACGCTTCCTTCGTTCAGTATGCGCTTACAACTATCTTAGACCTTTTTGGAGCGGTCGCCATCCATACTTCGAGAAATCAATCTAGCATTTCTAAATATTGAAGCGAGGTTTAGTGACCTAGCTGTCTGCACATCTTGGTACACTCACTGGCCTGTAATGCGCAAGGTTTCAGCCGATTCTGCCACAGTAATTTGGAGTAATTGACTCACATCTTCGAAATGGCGCCAAAAAACAGCGACAATATCGATTATGTAATCTAGCACTGCGAACGCAGGGATTAACGAAATCACGTCATTTTTACACAAGTTAAGACAGATACTTTGATAAACCACAGCTCATTAGACGTTAGCTAACCTCCACCCGTATAGACCTACAACACCCAATTTTTTGCACTTTGATTGTATCGCACAGAAAAGTATACACTGATGTAAGGATTATTTTGCACGATATCAATGCGCTATATGTTAGTACTATTTCTGGAAAATTTGGGTACCGTAAATTGCCCGTAGCGATCAGGACGGGGCAAAGTTTATGTACGTGTCATGTCGAGCTTTGTACCGACAACACCAACTTATGATGGCTCCACAGGACGCTACGCTGCATGGAATTCTTTCAAACATTAAACTATTTTACACTAAAGCTAATACTATTATGTGGCAAAAGACTAGCTAGCTTTTCCAACATCGAACTTTTAGTGAAATTCGTAGCCCCCCTTAAGCATTAAGATCTGCTGAGGATTGAATTCAAATATGTCCCTTTGTGGGATATTACCCATTAGGGCACTGGTAGCTGGCTGCGCAGCAGCGCAGCGCTAAAAAGTAGAGGTAGTGCTATCTTCATATGCGTAGCCTAAAATATATTCTATTGGGCGAAATTGTACAACTTTGAGCTATTTCGACAATTGTCTTATTCATGAATGATAAAGGTGATTTCTTTTAGGCTAGCTACGCCACTAGCACAAAGTATATATAAGTGAGAGAAAGTGTAGGTTTACGCATTTGGAGTGTCGTCAGCATTGGGGTCGGGTAACTTATCAGTTGGGTAGGAGACGTGGGCGAAGTTTAGGTGTACGGGAGTGGGTAACGCCCTCCCTTGTGCTCTTTGCATCTGGTTATTGTGATCCCTCTTGTATTTTCTATTAGTTTCGTATGTTTATTCTGAAGTTGGTATGAGTGTCGTTTGGGCTTAGTCTAAACAGTCCGGAGGGGGGATTGCATCTATCAGGCAAGGAATCTGGGGTCAGAATCTCCCAAAGTCAGTTCTCAGAGCCCCAACCCCCATCTCAGTTTGCAAATCCCTCTCAGGTTGTGATTTCATCTCCGTCGCCAGTTTGTGAGTCCAGATTAGATATGGGGATATCTCCTCCCCCAAAATTCGGAACCCCCCCTTTCCCAAAACTTAGAACCCCTCCCCCAAGATATAGACCCCCTCCTCCAAAATTCAGAACCCCCCTCCCCCAAAATTCAGAAACCCCTGCCAAAAATTCATAGCCCCACCACCCCATATTTTTTGGGGCGCCGCCAGGCCCTCAACTCTCCCTGTCCAAGACGCAGTCAAACTGTTGGAAGGACTTCCGCTTCCATAAAAATTTCATGGGTAAACTTAAATTTTTCTGTGGCTCTGCAGAATACATGGGGGCCCCTGTCGAAGCGGACCCGCCAGATTTCCAGTCCCCGTGGTATTCAGGTGTGCCTCGCTCACAAACTTTTGGGAGGGAAAATACAAAGAACCAGGACATGAGCACAGTGAAGCGAGCACGACTAGCAGGGTCTTTGGATCAACAGGTCGCCTATTTGCAACAATTGCCGGCAGCTGACACGGTTGTGACCAATTTGACTATCGGTGCAGAAGAGGTGGTGGATAATAGTGGGTCCACGGAGGCTTCATTGGGATTCCGGTCACCGCCTGGGCCGAGGGTAGAAGTGAGGGGGGTTGACCCCGCCTTCTTATCCTCGCCTGGGGCTCCTACCACCGTGTTCTGGGCGGACCCCGCCGGTGTGGAGTCGGGTGATTCGGTTTCTCTCTATGCCCTCCGGCCCCGCACAAATTCTCGTTCTGGGGCAGCGCGTTCTCGTTCGCCCCTGGTCGTCTTTCCTCTCAGCCCAGCAGTAATCAGGGTCGGTGTCGGGCGTGGCGATTTTTCGGCTCCAGCTACAAATAGGCCAATTATTCGACAGCATCAGGCTCGGTTGGCTCAACAGGAAGCTTCCTCAGATACTGAGATGGATACAACGCCCTCTGCGGCAGATCAGGCGTTTCTTTTAGGTGATTCTGACCATCCAGCATCTCCATCAACGGTGATAGTGACTTTGGAGGAGCCTACTGAACTTTCAGGACCTGTGGACTCTCCTGTACAGACTTTAGTGCAAAGTTCGGGCTCTGTCCCGATAAGTTCGGGCTATGTCCCGATAAGTTCGGGCTCTGTCCCGATAAGTTCGGGCTCTGTCCCGATAAGTTCGGGTTCTGTCCCGATAAGTTCGGGTTCTGTCCCGATAAGTTCGGGCGCCGTCCCGACAAGTTCGGGCACTGTACCGATAAGTTCGGGCATTGCTCCGACAGGTTCGGGTCTCCTTGCGACAAGTTCGGGACTACCACCAGTAAGTTCGAGCCCTTCAACATCTGGGCCTACGACGACTCCTGGTATTTCTGCTGCGGTGGAAACAGAACAGCGAGGTTTAGGTGGACCACAGGTGGTTGTCTGCGACGTTATGGCGGATCCACAGTACCTGTTGACGCTAATTCCCGCTCCCACAAACGAGTTGGGTATGATCTTGTTGGCTGATTCATCTCCAGCGGGCTTTGATTTTTCTCTTTCGATTGTACACCTTTTAGTGCCCCTGGAGTTTCTCGCCCGGGGTTGGTGCCACCAGTTCTGCTTGAGGGTTCTAGTGTTGACACTCCGCGTTTGCAGCAGGGTCCTCCGATGCAAACAGTTGCACAGCTAGCCCCGATTTGGTCTCAGGCTCTGCGGCAGGCGGGCTCTTCTGCTCGCTTGCCCCAACCGATTCAAGGGTTAGGTGCTATTCAGTATCAGGAGAGGCTCAACTTCGTGGATACTTTCTGGCAGCGTGTCCCTCCCTTGGGTACTCCGCTGCAAATGGAATTGATTCCACTATTGGGGATTTCTGCAGCTGAATTACAAGAACGAGTTGGTCATCCTCCGCCTTTCTATGCTTTTGAGGTTGCATACCACACAGTGGGACGGGGAGATACCGCGGTGTTGGATCTGCTGAGAGTCCTTTTTCCGGGTGCCTTTGCTCCGTCCCCTGTGCCAGGGGTAGAACAACCCACCTTTGGTATGAATTTGTCGGCGTATCATTCTTTATTCCATCTGTCGCCTGCCCTGCCTGGGGTATCGGCTTGGGAAGCGGGGATTCCATCTCGGTCCACCTCTGTGGGCCCACTGGGGCACTAGCGACTTGTTGAGCCATCGTCTCGGCCTGTCTTGATGGACGCTCAATGTCAAATTTCGTTTGCGACCACTCCGCCTGTGGTTTCTGTTCAACGGGTACCGCCGTTTCAGCCTCCGCAACCGGTGCTACACCCACCAGCTGAGACCATTCAGTGGCCGGCCACTCATGTTTTGAACCCGATCTATCACCGCGTCGTGACTGATTTGGTTCTTGCTGACTCTGACATAGAGGGGTCTTCAACCTGTTTGCATGCGGATTTTCCGAAGTATTTCGTCGACCCAGAAGATACGGTCTTTGAAGGAAATCCGCCGGTTGTGAATCCGCGGGATAGACCACAGTTCATGAATGGGGCTGACCCGTATCGTATCCACCCGGGTGAGGACCGGTATGGTCTCCCTTCGGATAGGATGGCAAGTACCCCACCTTTTCTGGGTCCCCAGGCTTTGGATCCTTGGGTTCGGCAGTCGGTGGCCGAGCTCTTGGCGGTTTCTGATCTTGCTGTTCCGTTCCGTTTGTATGCGGATCGGTACTGGCAGTATGCGGAGCTCCCACCGGTCCAGGCCGTTTCGGGCTGTTCGGCACTAAATCCGTACTTTGTGCGTACTTTCGCCTACTGGGATACATGGCTTCGTGGGCAGGCCTCACCGTTTGCTGTTCCTTCTTCAGCACTTGATGATTACCTTGATGAGCTGAATGAGTTGATTCCAGGAGCGCACGTGTCTTTTGAGACGCACCCCACCCCTACCCCTCCAGGGTACGATCGACTTCGTATTCAACCCGAGCGACCTGATTTTTGGCAGGCTACCTTGCGGTTCCCGCCTCTGGCTCGGGAAGGGGTCTTGGTCTTTCCGGGGATAGAACTAGTTGGGAAAGCTGCGCTGGAATTGTGTGCCAAAGTGGCCGCAATTGCCCAGCTTTACCCGTTCTTTTATATTTATCCATCTTTGTTTCGGTTTCAACCTTTGCGTAAAATGATTGAGACTTGGACGAAAATGTCGAAGTTCTTAGAGAAGAAGGTCCAGGCGATTATAGAGGAGTCCCTTGCCCACGAAGCCATGCAGCCTGATCAGGTCAAAGACTATGGTGCGGTGGTCCCGTTCTTTGGTGAGCGTATGGTGGCTTCTAACATGCACCGTATTCCGGAAATTGACGAGTCGGGCCATCGCCCTTATTTGAAGGCCACGAATACCGTTTTTCGGAGAGCGGTTACCATCATCGTAAGGCCGACTATTGGTTTTGCTTGCCTGAGCCGCCTCGCTATCTGGCCTCACGGGGTTGCCCGTTTCAGGCTATGCAAGGGTCGAAGCATTATACCAGGGGCTGGTTTGATCGGTCAGTTCCGTTTCGTCGTTTTTGGGAGCATTCCAAAATCCATGTGCGAGCATTTGTCATGCTCGATGTTATTCGAGCAAAGGCCCAGGTTTGTCCATCATATTGTGAGTGGCTAGCGTCTACGGGGGTTCGACTCATCATCAAGGCCTCTGACAATGTGTACTGGGGAGTTGGTAAGTCAAAAGCTATGCTCATGCACATGGGGCCTCAGGATTATGCGCGCTTGTCGTGTTTAAATCCGACCCCTGCGGCTCCCCATCAAAATTGGATGGGCAAGCTCCACATGGTTTTGCGGAGTGAACTGTTCGCTGATCTGCCTGATCTGGTTACGGCAATGCGAGAGGACCACCGCCAACAGGAGGTCAGGTCGGTTGAGGCCGAAAATGTGTAGGCGGCGTTGTTGTGCGTTGTTGTTGTTCTGCAGCCCCGTGTATATGGAAATTCTTTTGAAAAAATTTCTTTCGTGCCCGAGCTGATTTTCTAAGATTTTTATTTATCTTTTCTTGATTATTTAATCTTTCTATAATGACCTTAGGGGTCTCTTTCTTTGATTAAATTTTATTCTGGAAAATTTTTTTCTGCTCTGTCGATTTTTGTTTCGTTTCTTGTTCGCTCGGGCACATTTAATATTTTACGTGTTTCTACTTACTTACCTTAGTGTTGAAGGGGTTCTGGGGTGGGCGAGTCGCTTTATTGACCTAAGACTGGGACACGGAGTGAACCGTCTCCCCCAGACTCCTGTTTCCTATCTATCTACATTTGACTAGTATTTTATAGTTTTCGAGTCTTCGCCGTGGTGTGGGTCTCCAAAGGTTGTTACCTAAAACTGGGTCATCTTTGGGGTACTCACTCACACCGCTGCGGTCATGCTACAGTAGAGGGGCTTTGTGATGTATTTTGTTTGTTTTTGCATTTATTCCATGGCATTTTGTTTGAGTCTTTAATTCCTGTGCTTTATGCTTACTACTTTAATTTTTGTTTGTGTTTAGGTGATGGTATTCTTGTTGTAACTGGTCCCCATACCCCCATTTTGCGCCAGGCGTGCTCCACGATGGATGCTGAACGGGAGCTGGACCGTGTTGTTGCTGTTCTGGATCATCTGGACTCTCGCCCAGACTGTAATGGCCGGTACCTCAGACGGCGAACTGCTTCTGTTGGGGTCAATATCTGGACTGGGTCTGACTGGTTTAGGAGGTGGCTCTATTTGCCTCCACTGTATTCTGGACCGATACCCGGTCTTATGTCTTTTCTGTTGGGGCCTGGTTTTACCATCTTTGGTTTGGGCCTCTGATCCTGGCCTTTGTCTTTCTGTGGGGTCTGGTCTGGCCCTTTGACCGTTTCCCGGGTCCTGATCGTATCCCGGTTACTTTCTGGCCTTTCTACTGGTTTGGCCAATTTTCTATTATGGGTCTGGCCGTTCTTGAGTCGGCTTTCCGGTGTGGCCATATTTGGTCGATTGTCTTGTCTGGTTTGAGGTTCGCCATCTGGACTTTCTTCTGATCGGGTCTGTTCCCGGTGTTTGCTAGAACTGTCCTGATGCTCCCATTATGAAGTTGTGGGCTTCTTCTGTACGCCTTGGACGCTTGGTTTCTCCCATTGATATGTTTTGTTGTGAATTTTCATTCCATTTTTTGTATTTCTATATCTTATAGGAGGGGGGGTTATTTTTTCTTGTTGTATGGGGAGGGGACCATTTCAATTTTCCTCTGGTTTTGTTTTTTGATTAGGTGCTCCCTCAGTTGTTTTGATTGTTTTCTTTGGTAGCTATTTATTACGTGTTGGCCATGTTTTGCCATTTGTCAATCCTGCCTTAATTCGGTTGCCTTACTATATATAACTTTTCTTGTTTACTGATTTTTGTGTCTATGTTACTTTACCTGCCTAATAAACCGCTAGGTCTTGTTTATCTTTGTTATGTCTTTCTATAGGTTTTCTACTTAAATGTCACTGTGGGGGCTTTCGTTTGGATTTTAAGTATGGGTTGTGATTGTTGGGACGGGTCCCCTAGTGGGTAGTGTCCCCATTGTATTCTGTCTTTTCTGTCTGTCTGGCCTTGCGCGTGGGGGTCCATACGGGTGTCTATTTGTACTGTTCTCCAAAATGTATGTAGTTGTCTCTCAAAAGTCGTCAATAGTTTAGTTTAGTCAGTAATTTAGTTTATTTCGTCTGTCTGTTTTGTTTGTCCAAGTTGGTTTTGTGTCTAGTTTCGGTCACAGCCGACACAGTTTTACCCAGTCCAAGTCCGAAGTGTCAGTCCGGACTCGTCTGTGAGCAGCGTAGTTCGCAGGCAAATGGGGATCGTTTGGCTCCGTTTTTATTATAGCTAGTTCTAACAGTCTGTTTTACCTCTAAAATTACTACTTGAGCGCTCAAAACTAATGTTATCCAGTTTTATCATTGTCTAACTCTCTGTGGCACCCGTATTGATCGCCGCGCGGGGGGCTGGCGGCGGAAAAGAGGGGGTATTTATTGGGATATTACCCATTAGGGCACTAGTAGCTGGCTGCGTAGCAGCGCAGCGCTACAAAGTATAGGTAGTGCTATCTTCATATGCGTAGCCTAAAATATATTCTATTGGGCGAAATTGTACAACTTTGAGCTATTTCGACAATTGTCTTATTCATGAATGATAAAGGTGATTTCTTTTAGGCTAGCTACGCCACTAGCACAAAGTATATATAAGTGAGAGAAAGTGTAGGTTTACGCAGTTGGAGTGTCGTCAGCATTGGAGTCGGGTGACTTATCAGTTGGGTAGGAGACGTGGGCGAAGTTTAGGTGTACGGGAGTGGGTAACGCCCTCCCTTGTGCTCTTTGCATCTGGTTATTGTGCTCCCTCTTGTATTTTCTATTAGTTCCGTATTCTGAAGTTGGTATGAGTATTTTGTGTTCACTATAGTAAAACCTAGCGGTTACTTTGTCTATTAGCTTTAGGGAACGGTCGTTTAGGGCTCAAAGGTGACTCTACTCTAATTTACTCGCTGACCTATAGTTCTCTTGCATCTTCTCTCACTTGGGTAGGACTGGATATCACACACTGAGTACCTACTTGCAATCATTTACTGAAGTCCGACATAGTTTATTACAGAGGTACATGCACAGTATCTCACACCTTGGTGCACATGTCCTTGCTATAATGGCATATTTGCATAAATAGAAGTTTTGGCCGATTCTATAGTTTTGAGAAGTTGATTTTCAAACATTCGTGGTCAATGTTTAGCCGGTACGCCAGAAAATGTTTTGGAAATTTTGTAGTTTCGGAAATTCTCGAGAAAGTGAATGTACGATTAGCTTTCAAACGATGAATAAAAATTTTCAAATTTCCAAAATTGCGAAAGCGTTTCGAAAATCGCTACACAAAGGGATACCACCGCCCCTTTAAAGATTGCTTCAATCGGCAAAAAATTTGAATGTTGCACTTGTTTAATAATTAGTTAAAGAAATTCTTGGAAAACAAAATACGTTTCATCGTAGTCATTAAAAAGACAAAATGTTAAGCTACATTTTGATATACAAATAAATGCTGAACTTCAAGTAATGAATGAGCAATGAAGTTTTACAGTTGATGTCTCCAAACGGAATCGGCAGTACATTTGATGTTTAAACTGTCTAATCCCCGCAAATAACAAGGATTAAACTCTTGTGGTTTTTGAACTGTTTTTACGTGACGGATTGAACGGATTAAACGTAATCATTTTATGAAAAGGCCGCGGATTAAAGTTTACTCCGCCAACTTTTAATGAGTACGTCAAGGATAAAAGTTTAATCCGTCGGTAATTTATGAGTACGTTTTGATTGGCGGATTAAACTAAAACTTTAAGCCGTTTAATCCGTGAGCGTATTCATAAAATGATAAAAGTTTAAGTTAATCCGTTTAATCCAATTTATGAAAAGGCTCCAAGAAACTCCTGAAGAAGGCTTTACGACGACAACTTAAGGGGGTAAGGAAAGGAACTGGAACAATCTGGCTCGAAAATGGAGAATGGTGGCAGAAGTGGTAGGTCAAAATCTCGGTTTGCTCTACTACGTGAAGCCACTGGCAGGAAGCCACCAGTCTGCGGGGCTGTGAAGGACCGCAATGGAAACCTATTCAGATAAAGCTCTCCAATTGGAGATCTGGAAACAACGTTTCCATACCTTACTAAACTGGCCTATTCCACAACCCACTCTACCTGGTGATCAAAAACCTCAACTGCTTCTCATTCGACCAGACGACGAGACTATAGTTGAGGTGGGGGACCTCCCACTACAACCGAAATCATTGATGCTATTCGCCTGCTACAACCTCATTAAGCTGCCCACTATGATGGACTAAGACCAAAACTGTTCCTGGCAGCAGAAACAGAAATTGCCCCACACATGGAGAAAGTATTCAATAAAATCTGGGTGTTGGTACACTTCCTCACCCAGTGACAGAGGGCAATTATTGTTCTTGTGTTGAAGAAAGTTGACAGACAGGCCTGTGATAACCATCAAAGCATCTCTTTGCTACCAATTGCCGGGAAGATACTGTCGCTGATTATCCTGAGAAGAATTGTGTCGCAGTTGGATAGTCGGATGAGTGATCAGCAAGCTGGCTTCCAAGAAGGACGCGGCACCGCAGATCAAATTTTCCTTCTACGATAGCTGCTGTAACGTAGGAAGATCCATAAAAAAGACGCGTGGCTTGTCTTTCTGGATTTCAAGGCAGCATTTGATAGTATAGATCGCAGCTGTCTGACTCTTTTCTCCCAAGATGGCATCCCCTCCGTCCTGGTGGAAATAATTAAAGACATGTATGAAACATCAATTTGTCAAGTACGTATTGATGGCTCGCTTACGGATGAGTTTAAGGTCTCGACCGGCGTACGACATGGAGATATTCTGTCTGAACGTCTGTTCTTCCTGGCCATCGAGAGGGTGATGCAACAGGCTTTCC
The DNA here is from genome assembly GCA_030248195.1 of Trissonchulus latispiculum. Lineage (NCBI taxonomy): Eukaryota > Metazoa > Nematoda > Enoplea > Enoplida > Ironidae > Trissonchulus > Trissonchulus latispiculum. The sequence continues at coordinate 1,905 of JASAND010000525.1, read as the reverse complement.
TAGATGGGGACGGAGTAGAGGTGGCTGTCAACGAAGAACCAGTTGAAAGAGTCCATAATGCTCCATACTTGTGCAGCCTCCATTGGCTGTGACCAGGTTTCTGTAACTGATGCCAGACTGGCCAAGGCTAGTGCTTTTTTCGTCAACTATACAGATGCCATTGGTCCCGGCTGATCTCTATAAAAACGAAGCTGCGTGTACTCGATGCTATGGTTGTGCCTGTGCTACTAGATTCCAGGTATGCTAGATCTTGGGTAGTAGGCAAATCGGACCTGCCGAAACTGGCGGTTTTCGAACGCACCTGCCTACGCACTCATGCTAAGAATTAATCGACAAGACAATATTCGAAATACGGATCCCTACAGCATATGCCATAACCACAAACGGCTGTCAATCTACCTCCAACGCGGCCGTCTCCTGTGGCTGGTCCCCTTAGGGCGGATGGATGGATTGGACCTTCTTGGTATCGCGGTTCCTGAGCTAGTCCTTCTTCAGGATGCCCAGGGGGTTCGATCCGACGATCATAGAAGTCCTCGGTGAATGTTTCCACTGGTTGTTTTTCCGAAGATTCTTCTCCCTTGAAGCCAGCCAGCAGTCTTGCATTCCAAACCTTTCCGTTTGAAAGCAGGTCACTGGACGGACCTTTTATTTCCCACGGACACAGGGGAAACTTTTTATCCTCCGTCCCTGGTCACTGGCGGAAAACACCCGGTCGGCCGGCAACCTCATGCCGCCAATTTTGAGGGTCAATTTTGTTCGTTTTGGGATTTACTGTCGAAGGTTTGTTCGATACTTTCTGATCAACGGTACATTTTTGTAAGAATTTTGGTGCGTATCTCTCTTTGTGCTATTATTTGAAATGCATTGAATTTTGTGGATTTCTTTTGTCTTTTAGATTTATTTTGCTAAAATAGACTTCCGACACCAAATTGGACTGTCGCATCCATTTTAGTAGGATGGGTTAAGTGGAAGTTAGGGTCAGACTTGAACTCACTCGCAAACCAGAAAATTTTAATTTAAGTTATTTTTTCTTGAGTTTGAATGTCTTAAACACTACAATTTGCGACCGTTTCTACAGGCGAGCATCATGTCTGGTTCTTCCCGTCCGTTACCCGATATTTAAAGAAAATTCGCGAGTCCGCCTTTTTTAGCTTCCTAAGGTCATGCACAGAAAGCAGTGATAGCTTTATAAACCGCAATTTTTCTCAAAACCGGCGGTCAACGAGTTTGGAGTGGCGCGAGTCGGGGGGTTATGATTCCACCCAACCCAAAATTCTGGGGGTTCTCAGTCTTTGCAACCCATCCCCAGTGTCGTTTGGGCTCAGTCCAAACAGGCCGGAGGGGGGATTGCATCTATCAGGCGGGGAATCTGTGGTCAGAATCTCCCAAAGTCAGTTCTCAGAGCCCCAACCCCCATCTCAGTTTGCAAATCCCTCTCAGGTTGTGATTTCATCTCCGTCGCCAGTTTGTGAGTCCAGATTAGATATGGGGATATCTCCTCCCCCAAAATTCGGAACCCCCCTTCCCCTTCCCCTGTCCAAGACGCAGTCAAACTGTTGGAAGGACTTCTGCTCCCATAAAAATTTCATGGGCAAACTTAAATTTTTCTGCGGCTCTGCAGAATACATGGGGGCTCCTGTCGAAGCGGACCCGCCAGATTTCCAGTCCTTGTGGTATTCAGGTGTGCCTCGCTCACAAACTTTTGGGAGGGAAAATACAAAGAACCAGTGGGAGACGGCGGTTAGGATTCTTGCGAGACCAATTACGGGACCTTCCCAAGTTGCTCGCACAGACGCCCAAAGTGTGGTTCAGTTGGGTGCCGTAAATTCTGTGCCTGTCCATGGAAATTTATTGACCCCCAAAAATTCTAAAATTTCCAATTTTCGTCATTCGGATTTTTATAGA